>JASDQU010260928.1:9917-25563 GCA_032191745.1 Picea mariana
CAACCATCTATCTACGACATCTGCATCTATTTGGCTGTCAAATATGGGAATGTCAAAGTTTACTTGTACCTTAAAAGGAGTGGCGCCTCTAGGGTGGCTTCTGGATGTCGATGCACCGCCAGTCAGAATCTGTTGAAGAATCTGAGCAAAGTTGTCGATCATCGCGTTCCTTTGTTTCTCGATGGCCTCCTCGAGCAACATTTTGATAGTATCTCCTGCTCCCTCATCTTTCGTTTCTTCCCCCATGGGCTGTCGTCGGGGTTTGCGAGGTGGATCTTGCAAAGGTTCAACCAGATCGAGCCCCAACTCCTTATACCCCGATCTCATTGGGGACATGCAAAGAAGGATCGAGATTGAGCAGACCGCTCTGATACCACTGATCCGGATTTATGTAGGAACACAATGAAATACAGAAATACACATAAACATAGAGATGCAGCAACAATAAGACTTCATTTCATTAATAACAAATGACTGAAATAGGATTATAGATATAATGGAAATAAACTAGCTAGGGCGCTGGTAGCTTATCTCTGAGAAGAGATGTGGTGGCTATTGGCCTCTAAACTATGTTACAATGAGGCTCGAAGGCCTATTATTATTGAGAAACAACGGAAAACCCTAAACATCAAAATACCTAACCCTATGAGATGAAACGCCAAGACTATGGGCCCCGTTTGGGTAAGTTGGTACATCAACTTCTCGGGGACGTAAATTTGGCATACGATCTTCATTTGACGCGTTCTATACCTCGTTAGAAATATCTATTTGAGGAATAAAACTTTTGGATCATAGATCAATGTTGCTCCCCATTTTCCCAAAAAACGTCGTTTAAGGCCTCAAAACGGCTCCGAAAGTTCAGGACCCGAAAAACTGCTAAAAATAGTAAACTGTGCGGAAACTCAAAAATTGAAAGAAGCAATGGTGGGGATCCAAGTGGAATAGGCGGGTGGCCACCAATATCCACCTGGATCATCTAGGCCATATTGTATGTAGAGAAGGAGTCTTGGTAGACCCAACTAAATTTGCGGTCATTCTGAACATGTCGCCACCTTCAAGTGATAAATTGGTGTGCTCTACACTTGGACATATAAGATATTACCTTGGGTTTATCAAAATATATGCAACTATCATTGCACCTCTTAAAAAATTGTTGAAGAAGTCTGAACTATTTTAGTGGACACCAAAGTGTGACAAAGCATTCAACATTCTCAAAGAAAAACTAACTGCTGCACCTATCTTGATATTTCCCAATTGGGAAATCAAATTCCATGTACATGTGGATGCATCAGGTATTTCCTTGGGAGCCATTTTAGTGGAACCTGAGGATGAAAATATGAACCACCCTATCTATTTTTTCAGAAGAAAAATTTCGCAAGACGAACATAACTACACAACCACCGATAGGGAAGTTCTAGCTATGATTTATGCATTACAAAAGCTTAGAAACTATTTGTTAGGCTCTTATTTCAAGTTTTTTACTGACCACTCTGCGTTGAAGTACCTAGTTAATAAACCAGTACTTGAAGGAAGGATTTGCAGGTGGTTACTGCTCTTTCAAGAGTTTTCATTCGACATAGTTTTCAAACCAGGAAAATGAAATGTGGGTCCATATCACATTTCCAGGTTGGAGTCAATGGAAAGTGGTGGAGAAGTGGATTATCAACTCCCATATGAAGACCTATTCTGAATTGAGGCCATCCCAGAGTATATTGATAACATCATTGTCTTCCTCAGTACAAGGACCCACCCAGAAACTTACTCCGCAACCCAAAAATGACATATGGTGGTTCGTGAAGCTGACTATCAACTGATTGTGGGACAAATTTACAAGTTAGGACTAGAGAACATCCTTAGGAGATGTGTATTGAACCATGAGAGGCAAGATATCCTATGGGAATTCCATAGTGCAGTTGCTAGAGGACATATGGGAGGTAAAGCTACTGCACAGAAGGTAATCCAAGATAGATTATGGTGGGTTACATTATTTAAATACACTAAAGAGTATGATAGATCTTGTGACACCTGCAAAAGAGTAGGAAATACATCATGCAAGAATGAATTACCCCTTTAGCTAGTTCAATCACTTCAGGTATTTGAGAAGTGGGTTGTTGAATTTATTAGACCGATCAACCCACCAACTAAGCATTGAAAGGATAGATACATCATTACCACAACATATTATCTCACAATATGGTTTGAAGCAGAGGCAGTTCAATACCGTTCGACGGATACAACTGCTATATTTATCTTTGAAAACATCATTACTCAGTTTGGATTCCCTAGAAGCCTAACCAGTGATCAATGTAGTCACTTTATCAACAACACAATTATGAAATTGACAAAATAATTCCTTATAAAACACCATAAGATAAGTCCCTACCATCCAAAATCTAAATGTATAGTGGAGGCATTTAATAAAATTATGGAAAGCGGACTGACAAAAGTATGTTGCACAAATAGGGAAGACTGGGATGATAGAGTTCCAACAGTCTTGTGTCCTTACAAGACTACCACAAAGAAGATACATAGGTATACCCCATTTCAATTTGTTTATGGGAAAGAAGTTGTTGTACCTGCATATTTTATCATCCCTAGTCTCTATATAGCATAGGCTACACACATGACAGATGACGAATCGTTTGTGAAAAGAATTGCAGATTTGTAGGAGCTTGAGGAAGCGATATTTCTAGCAGATTGTCATTAGTTGATTGAGAAACCTAGACAAAAATATTGGCATGACAGGCACATTAATTCCAAAATATTTAACCAAGGGGATAAGGTACTACTCTATGACAGTAGGTATTAGAAGCATCCAAGAAAGTTGTGCATGCATTGGTTGGGTCCATTTATAGTTGTGGAAATATGACACTCTGGTGCAGTCAAGCTAGCACAAATGGATGGTATCCTTCGGCTAGGTTGGGTGAATGGTGCCTTCCTGAAACCCTACATTTGTCATGATTGAGCCAAAGGAATGTTTCTCCAGTCTAAGGGAGAATGTACAATATTTAGATTTTGATTTTAAGTAATTTCTTCAATTCAGTAATAATGTTGGAATGTGCATAGTAGCGCAATGACATATGTTTTTTTCCCATCTGAGTGTTTCTTTTGTGAAATAACACTTCTTTGCCACTCAGGATCAGAAGAGCCACCCTTATATTAAATTAATTCATTAAACATGACAGAGACCCTCATTGTGGTCAGAGGGGGCTGAATCTGAACTATATCACAACCCATGTGCCATATGCGTCCTATCCAGTCACGCCCTTTATGGTAGCTACAATAACCCATTGAAACACTCTGTCAAGCCATAAAAGTGCAATACGTGTGGATTCCATCGATATCCCCACCAGGATTCTAAACTATTAAAACGGTAATCCTCTCAGGTCAACCACATCCCTATCAGTCCGTTCATTAATGCCTAGATCACCTTAGGTATTTTACCCTATTATCAGTCTCGTTGAATGTTGGAGCCTGAGATTGTGTTGTTGGCTTAACGATGAGTGTCTTTAGGAGTAATTCCATAGCTCTTCAGTTAGTTCGTTTATAATATCTTACAAACCCACGTGAGAGACTTACTATTTATCTCATATATATTTTATTTTTCTCTATATGCACCTTCATCTCATCTGTGAAATCCTCCACTCCCCAATTGCGACACCGACCCCCAACTCATCTAGTCTAGTTTTCCAGTAATCCAGAGCCAACATGCCGAGAGTAACAGGAGGTCGAATTTTGGCTCCAAAACAATTAATTCCAGACGAACCATGTGATCCCTAGGTCGAGGTCATGGGTGATGTCAAGAGGAAGGATAAGCAAGTAAAAATCCTCGACCTTGACCTGACAGACCAAGTATTGTTTCCTCAAATGAATATTAGTGTGTTGTGGGACTTGGCTCCAGATGCAATGGGAGGCATGTAGTTTGCTTCAAATCCATAATTCATCAACTTGTTTAATTCCACTATCATGCACCTCAAGCATCTACTAGTATTCGAGACCATAAGTGAGGTTGCATGGTGCACCAAGTTTCTGATCAGTCAGGTAAATGACATGAACTTATGCCTTGATAAGTGATATCCAATTCATGAAGAGGAAATCCAAAAGCTCACCGGATTGTCCCTTGAGGGTGAAGATGTATCAAAAGTATTCTAAGGCCCAAGTAAGCATCAGAAGTAGATGGGATAATTCAGCCTGTATGAGAAATTCCATACCCAGGGAGGTAGACGCATAGCCAAAATTGAGCCAATTCTACCAGAGACAGTCTAGACATTTTGTTACGTGATCTCTAGTAAGTTTATGTGCTCATACTACAATGGATAATGAACCTTATATGCTTTAGGGAAGGAAGAAGAAGTAGGGATAAGTTTTGACCCAACAGAAAATAAGCAGAAGGTCCAAATTCCAACAGACTAGGAAGAAGAAGAGGATGAGAAACCCCTGGAGCGAAAGAAGAGGACGTTGCCAGTGTTACCGCAGCTCCTAGAAAATATCTTCCTATCAGGTAGGGATATGAATGATATCCTCACTGCTACGTTTATAGGGGATGTCTTAGTCAAGAAACCTCGAATAG
This sequence comes from Picea mariana, assembly GCA_032191745.1. Taxonomy (NCBI): domain Eukaryota; kingdom Viridiplantae; phylum Streptophyta; class Pinopsida; order Pinales; family Pinaceae; genus Picea; species Picea mariana. The sequence continues at coordinate 14,488 of JASDQU010260928.1, forward strand.
GTGTTTCCCCTACCAAAGTTATAAATCCGCAGTCGATATCCTCGACTCTACCTCATACCAGGGAAACCACTTGTGCTGCCCAGACTATGATTAAGATCACATATGACCCTAATCCATATGATAATGCATACATGACCCTCATTACCGAGCAATCTCCATTTCCATTGCAAGACACCACCATTCCCTCCCGACCCACTTCGCTCGAACCAATACAACTAGAATTTTCCAAACCATATGAGAATGTTTACCTTGAATATTGTATCCTTGAGCCAGCGATAATCTATGTTTATAGCCATCCCAATCACTCTTTCCTTGGCATTAATTGAACAACTAGAAGTCCCACTACCTACTCCAATACAACAAGCTCTAGTCACCTAGAGTCCTCTCTCAACAGTTAGTGTTGAGATTCCAATTATTATACATTGGAGAACTTGCGTTCAAAGATCCAATGACTCAATGGGGAAGCAACCAAATCCCTAGATCCTCTAGAAAAATATGAAAATGTTGATGAAATTCAATAAGTAGACAATGATCTCAATGTACTATTTGAAGCTTAAACAGTGGAAAATAAAGAACTATGATAGTTTCGACTAGTCATCCAAGCCCCCTACCTACAGATGCATCAAGTGGATTGTATCACTAACTCAGAATGGAATTCCCTTATTGCATATAAACAAGAGGTTTTCACCACATACACAACCTAGTAGTTTGTTGCATAAGCTTCAGTACTTTCCAAGAAGTGGCAGGACAAAGTTGAGAACTTTCAAAATGCCAGGAAGAAATCCCTGGAACTGGTACTTGAATTTGTCCCTTCATTTGAAGAAGATAAATATTAAACATTCCAAGATGGAAGTGGAAGCAAGTTGGAACTGGAAGTCAAGGATAAACAACAAGCCAACCCAGAGACCATAGAAAAGCTAAAGACTTGACTTGGGGTGAGTCAAGGATTGTGGTTGGAGCCTATTGGTCCCTTCATTTTGATAAACAAAAGTTGCACAAGCCATTTTTGAATCAGAAAGCTAACCAAAGGAAGGAACGGAAAGCATAGGAAAATGAATGTGCAACAAGAAACAATTAGAACAAGAAATAGTTGGAAGGACAACACAACACCAACTTTGGGAGAAATAGGTTGCAACCGAATCAAGAAGAAGAAACAACTCTCAGGTTCTCAAACAGTAAGCCTGGATAAGATTATACATATATGTGATGAATATGATTGTAAAGGGATGTTGAGGTTGTTTTTGTTTATAGATTCATTGGTGTTATCGTTCATGCTGTTAGTTTAGCTAAGTTCTGAGTTCTGAGTTAGGAACCAGACTGATAATGTAAAAGAGTCTTGTAGTATTGTAGTGTTGGGAAGAGAAAGGGACTGATATAACCGTGTCTCACAATAGTACAAAATCATTTTTTATTATATTTTGAATGAACAATTGTATATGTAACTCAAGTTGATCTTGTATTTTGAGAAGAAACATATTATATGATAATACAGTGGGAGACCCAAATTTTCTTGAACATATCTTGTGTACTTAGTCTTGTAAATCTATTGGATGTTATGTTATGTTATATTTTATGTATTATATTATTAAATGGATATATTTCTTATGAATTCCATCACAACTCTATTTTTCCCATTCTCGGTTAGGAAATGGTCAGGACTAAACCAGGTTTAAGCTATCTTGTCTAGGTCCGATATGAATATTGATGATTCGGGGATATACTTGAGTATTCTCCTTACCCTTCCCTATCCTATTCATATTCGTTGTGCTTCGAGTGAGACTTCTTCCCTTCTGGGAAGATAAAAATTCCATCACACTAAACTACATCGATACCTTTTTTTGGTAACTTGAGAAGGACCCTGCTCTAGTCACGTTTGCGCCAACACTTGTCACATAGTGATGATTCACACCTCACCTCCTAATATGCTTGTTCTCTTTCACATCAATATTTGCAACTATCTACACATCTCTACCTTCAAGTTTGAGTCTTATTTTTCCTTTCTATGCCCACTAATGAAATTCTTCCCCCACAGGCTTCATGTCATATGTGAGTACTTTTGTTGTTGTGCCTTGCAATTCATTTTGATTTTGTAGCAGTTGAATAATAATTTAACTTCTACAAGACATATCATGATTTGATGACTCTGATATATGATCCTACGATTGAATTTATCTGATTAAATCTCTAATTCTGCAAAATGTGCAAGCACCCATTTTTGTTAGAATTATGCATATCAAAACCTTTGTCAATTAATGCTACAGGTCCTCTTTCTGCTCAATTCATGAAGACATATATCATCATTATTCAAATTATAATAATTGTAGGTTATTATCCACTAAATAATATTTCCAATGACTATACTCATGCCCCAATACGGTCTCTAAGTTTAAATCTATGGCTTCCTGAAAAGCCACTTTCATCAGTTTTGTGCATTTTCTCCACTGATGTAATTTTATTGAAACACCAACTTATGTCAACTATAGAAGAAAAATATGTATGGAAATAGAGAAATGTTTGTATGATACATAGATAAAATAATTACATAGAATTCATAACAACTCTCAAAATTTTAATCTGATGCTCTAGTAAAAAACTGCAGCAATTTGGAATTTGCAACTTTGTCATTTTTCACCCCTTTTTCCAGACTTCGAATTTTTAGCAAATTGGCTATCTCACAATTTATGCACTTCTGGAAAAATTTCACTCAACTAAATTTTTTATTTTTGATGATTATATAAAATGTTGAGAAAATACATTTTTCTAGTTCAGTGATCTAGGGTCACTTTTCCTGCTCTGAAAATCTCACAAATCCCCCAAAAGTGGCCTGGAATAGTGGATTTTTGCCTATTTCAACATCCTCATTCCAATCCCCTTGAGATTTATTCAGTTCCTTCATGATTTATTTCCATGTCTATTTTCTGGACTCTCTCTAAGATTTTCATCTTAATTTGGACCCCTGTCAATGATCTGGATTCAGATCTTTAAAAACCATTATTTTACATTTTTTTACAAATCCAAGAAGAATTGGAAAAAAACCCTCTTTGGAACTCTTGTAGATATCCTCTTCACGGAAAAAATCCATATGTATCATCTTAATTCGACTTAATATTCTCCCATTTTGGAAAAAATACTAAAATGCCTCCAAACTACTTTTTTTTTACATTGGAACAATTTTGCCTAAGTGTGATCTGCACCGTTGATCTCAAATCGAAAGAATTATGGACCATTGATATTCTTTCTATCAACGATCGACGATCAATAATCGATGATTTCATTTTTGAACCAAACGTTCCCACCGATCACTGACCATTGACCATTGACCAATTTTCTCCGCAAGCCAAAACCCGCCCAGGAATCTCACAGATGCCCTAACATCGACCATCGGCCATTGACCATTTTTCTTTGCAAACAATTATTTCTCACAAATATCGCTGAACCCTGACCATCAACGATCGACCATCCCTTTGCTAACATGGTGACTATTCTAATGTGGCATGACACATGGATGATGACCTAGAATGACACATCATCCTAAGGCATCAACCAGGATGGTGTGGCATGACACGTGGATGTTGATGTGGAATAACACATCATCACCTTCCTTTCTTCATTGATTATCGATAATTTCTCTTGGAAGAATATGAACATCGCAATAATTCTGTCAATAACCGATCATTGACCATCAACAATCTTAGATGTTTATTGGCTAAACTCCAAGATTTTTCCAAACTCGTCGATCCTTGATCCGTCGATCGTCGACAATTGAAGACTTCTCCTAGAAAAATTCAACACTTCACCAAAACTTGTCGATCCCTGACCATCGACCGTTGACGATCAGATATTTTTGTTGGTGAATTGAAAACTTTGCCAAACCCTTCCAACCCCAAACCATCAACCGTTGGCGATCAGATATGTTTTTTGGCAAATTGAAAAATTCATTAAATTCTGCCAACCATCGGTCATCGAAGATTGCATATTTATGTTGGCGAATTTCAACACTTAGCAATTTTCAGCCAAAACCTAGGTGAATCTGGGTCATCGATCTCCCAATCAAACTAATCTCAAGCGTTGATTTCCTTCAACTTCCCAAATGAACAAAAAAGAACTCAGATCGTCGATCTTCCCCATTTTCAAACCACTGAAATGAATCTCAGTCGTCAATCTGCTAACTTTTTCAAACTTTGAAAACATTACAATTTTTAAAATTTTCAAGAACAAATATAGGTCATTGATCATAATATCAAACTTGATCTCAGTCGTTGAATCTCTGAAATCTTTCCCATAGTATAGAATTCATTAAAATATAATTTTTTTGACCTTCGAAGTCAAATTCGGCTCTGCAACTCTGCATATCGAAACCATTAACTTTTCAGATAATTCAAAATTATTTAAACTCACATCTACTCACGAATTTGGGGGATTTCTCTCTAATATTTCCATTTTTACCCCAATTTAGCTCAGATCAAAGTATGTCAAAGAGAATTTTTCAAATTTTCACTCGTTTTGGCCCATACCAGTCCAGTGTTTGAACCAAAATCTCTGATACCAATCTATAACATACCTAGCCACTAGTAGGTTAGGCATGCTACCTCAAAAATGCACTTCAAATCGGATCTCAAATTCTGATAATAATTAATTCAAAATAAAGTATGAAAGAATGCAATAACCACACATGCAGTAATCAAGATTCATCCTAAACCATCCAATAAAGAAAAAATGTGCCATGCACTGAAAAAACCAACAAGCATGCACATGAAATACATCTTAGAGATAATAATAATACATAGAGGAATATAAATTATGTAGAAAACACAAAGAGCACTTATCTTTAATTAAACCATCACCAACTAGATTTAGGCCAAGGACATTCCTCCCAACCATAGACATTTTTGTTCCAATTGTCAACAACAAGTCACCCCCGAATCAGGGCTATGAATCCACAAGGAAGGGTCCTAGGCCAAATCTAAAACACATGAGAGTTGGCTAATTAGCTCTCAGGTTTCCCAACCACATAAATATCCTAATTTCTAGCTCTCTTTCCACTTCATCCCGCACAACCCAAAGAAACAGACCCCTTTCTCTACCATGCAGTCCCTCAATTTGTTCCATTTCTCTCCAGGGCTCCAGTACTACTCGCTAGGAAATTTCCACGCTAGAAACTCCAAGGATTCTTGGTCGTGAATGTTCTTTGATAACTACCATCAATCTCATGCACACATCCATCCATTCCCACCTGGAATGATTAGTAACTCTTCACATTCATATCACAATGGCTCTCTTCCTCCAGCCATTCGTTTCCATGCTCCAACCAAGAGCACATGAATTAGCAAGAGTGAAATGAGTAATTCTCAAAATTAAATGATTAACCAGAACAAGTAACAACCCCAAACAACCTATAGGGAGGGTTTATATAATTACAAGAAAAAAGAACCACATGGCCTCCCCAATAACCTCATGTAACCATGTTTCTTGATTAAAACCAAAATGGATAAATACAAATATAATAAAAATACTTAGCCCCTTTATCCTCCCTCTCTCGTGGAATCANTGTGTGTGTGTGTGTGTGTGTGTGTGTGTGTGTGTGTGTGTGTGTGTGTATTACATCTATAGGCACTCTGGCCCCTTTCCAACTTTACTGACTCACCAGCCTAAGTCACATTTACATAATGCATTCTAGTTCATAGGGATCAAAACTAGAGTGTTACAGGCAAAGCTCAACCCATTTCACAAGATGGCAAGAACCACGAGAGAGTTTTCCCACTGTCACCTTAGATAAACCCTCCCCTCGCTTTAGTGAAGGAGAAATCCTACATAAGTGGGGAATATTGGGTGACCCTAGGGGGAAAAGAGATGTAAAATGGAGTAGTGGAAATATAACCCCCTATAGGTCAAAGATGAAAATGAAGGGAGGCTTGAGAGGATATCTTGTGGTTGAGGGAAGTTGCCAAATGTCTTGAGTGCCTGCACCAAAGTGTTAGAACTGCTTGATAAAATACAAATAGAAGAGATACAAGCCAATATTTTCAATTGGAAATAAAGTGAATCTTTTTTTCCTATGTAGAAGCAGTAAACAATGATATAAATCAGAAAGTAAATGATAATTAATACTACTAGATATGCCACTAAAATTAAAGTAAAGATGCAAGAGATAAAGCTAGTAACAACTAGTATAACTCAAGTGATATAAAGAACAAATTTAGTGATGATATAGGGATATTAAATGATGTAATTGAAGAGATATTATAACATCCTTATGGCTGTAGAAAACATACACTACAACAAGATCTACCCCTAAAAATCAACAAACAACTTACTCAAGAATTAACCAATGACAAGTAGTTTAACAATGACAACGTGTAAGAAAAACTTAGTGGTAGATTAGTGAGTAAAACAAGTGTTAAAGAGTAATTTTATACAACCCTAATGGATGTAGCTTGAATTTATAACAGCAGAAAGAGATCCTTGGGTAATCAAGATGCCTTAGTAGCCTTAGCAAGCCTAAATCACATAGAAAAGATTCTAACTAAGACAATTTCAATATCTCATAATTTCATGTATACCAATGCAATGATTTTTATTTCTCCAATGAAAGAGATTAGTGCCTAAATCTATTTGGTTATGGAGTCTTTTAATGAATGAGATAGTTAAGCTACTTGCTTAGGGGTGTAAGCCCTTTTACTCCCTAAGGCAAGAAAGACTAGCTAGGAAAAACTAGGAGGGTGTAAGCCCTTTTACTCCTCCTAGTAACCCTTTGTACAATAGATTATTCAAGACAATTATGATAGGATTATTGGGGTTCTATGCCCTTATATTTCCCGAGTTCTTAGAAAATTGACCTTGAAACTAAGAAATAAACGATAACAAAGAAAACATTCCTTACCTAGTCCAAGCATCAACAAGATAAACTCCTTTTTAAGCAAGAAAAATACATCACAATACAAGCATTAGCCTCCAAGAGAGATAGTGCATCACTTCTTCATCCAATAGTAAATAAAAACCATTAAAACAACAAGTAGAAGATATAGATATGTAAAATTTCCCAAGAGGGGGCACAAATTTCAGTGAAGGAATCTTTCTCCCAAGTGAGAGTTATGTTAAAATGAAATGTAAATGATCTTTGTTTATAAAAATATCCTAAAATTTGTTTGTCCACATAAATTAGGATAAACCACAAAGTAAGGAGGCCAAACTCCTTTAATTTTCCGATTTACAACATAACATTTAATTTGCACATAAAGTAAACTGTAAAACATGACATCATTCCTTCAATGAGTGTCTGACACTTTGTTCAAGTCGTTGATCTTGAGGAGGAAATAGTTGGGCATCCAAAGGCCTTCCCTTAATGTGTGGGGTATTATATTCAAGGTAAAATGAATCCCCCTCATCAAAAGTTACAAATTTCCATCAAACATCACCATCACCACCAAAACCCTAGCCCTAGGGTGGCATCAAGCCCTCTAAAGTGACATTTTGGCCTCCAAAGGAAAATCGTTGGGATTATAGGGGCTAGGTAAGGTCCTCCATAGATTATTCATTTGCCTCCAAAGGGAATGTTCATCTTCCATCCTTCCCTAAGGTATGGGTCATGGCATCCAACCTGTGGGTTTCTTGCCCCCATGAAGGCCCCAGCTAGGCTTGTTCCCCCAAATCATCCACCATTCAAGGTCCTGCAAAGACAAACAAGTGTGCCCTCCAAGGATATCAAGTCAAAGGATCATGGAAAGTAAAATAACATTCAATATAACAACCATTCAATCATGTACATCAAAAAATACATATTCAAATTAAATAGGTTCTCAAAGACCCTATGCAATTTGCGAAGTTTAGGTATGGGAGGGTTTACAAAATGACCTATTGGGTGAATCATTCCTTAAGTCAAGGAGTGTTTCCTAGGTGTAAACCTATCTAAGTCATGTGGAGAAAATGAATTGAATGGGGGGTTAAGACCTTTGGGCATGGGTTTCATGACATACAAGGGTTTTCATTGTTTCATTTGTGGGTGTCTTTGTAGAGGTTGTGATGCACCTTTGTTTTCAATGCATCCTTTTTCCAAGCCCATTTATTTCCATTTGTTGTTTAATATGTTTCCTGGTTGAATTCAAGGTGGGGCTTCCACCTAAGCATGAAAAAAATTGCCCACCTTGATCCTACCCTGGTCACATTAAGCTTCCCCAAATTGAAGACAATGTGTGGGACTTATACCTAAGCATGAAAAACATTTCCCACACACACTCTACCTTGGTTGGCATTTTTATATTGGTATTTTTCATAGGACCCATTAGTTTCTTATGAGAAACATTTCATTGTCCTCGGGATCCCTTGGTGAGAATCTAGAAGGTTTATGATTGGATTTTATCTTTTTCTAGCTAAACACCTTTGGGCCTCCAACTCCTTCTTCTCATGAAATGAGGTACAATCCCTTCTTGGGTCAATACACCGAAAAATCCCAAAAGATAAGGAGACAAATAAGGGGTGAAGTGATGAAAAATGGTAAGTATGATCAGGAATGGCACGATGATTTTTCAAGGAGACCTCCCATTAGAAAAATCATCCCTAAGGGTGAGCACTTACCAGGGCGTAATGTCAATCTCCAAGGTGAAACAAGGAAAAGAGCATAACTTCCAAGAAAAAATTATATAATCAAAAGCATCTTTAAATGAAACATACTCAAATGCCTAAAATATTAAAGTGACACTCACCACAAAACCTGACTTGCACCTCATGGACCAATACCCATCATCTTCCAAAAGAATGTTTATGTGGGGGACGCCATCGTTATGAATCTAGGAACTGTGTTGGTGAAGCGAGTCTTTGTCTGTGCATGTGGATGTTGTCGGTCATCTGTCTCTCAGCACTCCATGCCTGCAACCTGGGGGACTTGAGACATCGTCTCCTTAGTTATCCCTATAAATTTGGGATAACAGGGCCCATAGGTGATAAGGTTTGTGACAAAGGAGGGTGTTATTCAATTAGATAAACTAAACATGGAACCCGTGGAAGAATTGGTAAATGGTAATCAGATGAAACTATATAGGGACAGTCGTGCTTCTGCACACTAGTCTAAGTGAATAGTATGTGTACCATAGGATCTTTATTATAGTGTATCATATAAAATAAGAAAAACAATAAAAGAGTTTGAGGCAAGAGATAGAAGATTGAATTCAGGCATAAGCTATTAAACCAGATAATGTCACAAAGATATTGAAAGAGGAAGGAATTGTGCACAAGAAGGAGGAATCAATTGTGACAAATATCTACACAAAGGGAGGAAAAAACATTAAAGAACATACATGATGAGACATGCATTAAAGAGAAAACATGAAGGAGAGGTAGTGGATATGTGTAATCATATATGAAGAGTGGAAAGAGTATTTTGACAGGATAAAAAATCTATCATATGATCTGTTGGAGGATACAAAGTTAATGAAGAGTTAGGGAAAGAGTTGAGTACAAATGCAAGTGGATTATACTAAAAATTTAGGCACGAAGAAGAATGGAAGAAACTAGCGACAGGCTATAAAAGAAGACGAGGGGTTGATAGGAAAAGGTTATTGTTGTTCGAGCATTCAAAGAGATAAAATGAGACAAGAAATTTTAACAGATCCTAGCAAGTAAATTGCAGATGTGAGTTATATGTAGAGATAAATGGTGCCACCTGCTATCACACAATCTATACCTTCCCAATCCTAAATGCAAGTAGGCCTATATCGATGTAACACGAAGGTAACCCTATCAATGTCACCCCAATAGGGTACCTCTTTCTCCTTAGGAGGATGAAAGCCTCACTCCAAGGGAGATGTCCCAGGACCTAGTTAGTTCATGAAGAGAAAACATATACATTGAAAACCCACCCCTCTCTAGGTCACTCAGCGGAAGAAGTCACTTTGGTGAAGTTGAAAAGGAAAAGGGAAAATGAAAATGGGTTTATACCTTCCCTTTACCAATGAAACATCAAACATTATTAGCAACAATTATAATCAATGACTTCTTAAAAAAATTATGTGTTGCCTAAACAAGTTACTATATAATGAAAGTGATATCATAGTAGCAACAATGTATCTTGAAAGGTGCAAGTTATGATGACAAGAAATAGATACAATAGTATTGCAAACTTGATAGTGGTTTGTCACTCACACTTTTCAAGATAAATATAAGTCAATGAATGACTTAAATGGCTGTCCAAACAACATTAATTAATGATGATGACATCAATAAAACCACTTCAGAAAAAGTACTATAATACAGAAATAAGACACTGTTATAACCCTAAATTTCACCTGACATGCATACCTGGAATCGAGCCATCTAACTTGCTATCTTTAGCAAGCCATTATTGAACAACTCTTCTAAAAATCATCATTTTGAAGGTGTACGCACCCTGGACCATTACTACCCATGTACACATGCTTGCTAAGCCATTACAACCTGCGTACACTCACAAAATATCACAAAATGTGGAAAATTGCATAAGATACTGGTTTCTGGGTCGTTACTTAACCGTTTGACTGCCCATAGCCAGTCACCCCATCAGTTACTATCACTTTTGGCCTATAAAAGAAGGGGTTGGGGTCCCATTGCAATAAGAAGCACGAGAGCAAAGAAACTCTGCCCATTTTATCTGTAGGGACCCGGATTTCATTTGGCTACCATAAATTAAAATTGAGCAGAAAATTTAAAACTTACTAAAAATTTGCTTACTCACGCATATTCATTCACATATTTTGATAAATAAATAACATTTTCCAAAACAATTTGCATAACAATTTAAATCTACATAACAATTTGCATACAAGTTAAATTTAAGTAAATACCTGTCACTGATGCTAAGCTTGAATCTTCGCTTGAACACCCCAAAACCACCACCCTGCCGACCAGTACGCCTGGCCCTAGAACATCTACGGACGTCCTATCCCTCCGAGCCCAAAACCCCTCAGCCCCAGTGTGCACTGTAAATCCCCCTCTTCTAAATCAGTCTCCAAGCTCCCAAAATCTCCTCTCGTAAAACCCTGAATCAATCCCCCCCCCAATTGAATCCTCCTCCTTCCTTATGCCTCCATCTCCGCCTCCCGAACCTTT
>JASDQU010260929.1:0-15646 GCA_032191745.1 Picea mariana
GAGGGTTGCCTTCTAGGGAAAAAAACCCTAACATAATCTCTACCATTAGATCTGTGACCTTATAATGAACGGTCCAGATTTACAATGAAATTACAATATACTTTTATAAGGCAATTTTTGCTTCGGGGGCTTCGCCCCCAAACCCCCGCTGGGGGCCCGCTTGCCCCCAGACCCCCCAGCCGGGGGGATAGCCCCCCCAGACCCCGCAGAGGGGGTACCCCCCCTCTGCACTCCCCCGCGTGGAAGAGTGTACATACTTCTGGGGTGTAAATACTTCATGGGGTATGGACACGGCTGAAAGCAAAGGACCTCTGCATCAGGAAGATAATCAGGCTCCACAACCAATAGGACTTATAACGGGTGAACATGGGGAATGGACTGACAGAGTAATGAGATGTGACCTTTAGGGAAAAACTAGAGAATGATGTCATTGGGTGACAGGGGGTATGTCAGAAAGTGGTAAGTGGTACCTGGTCCGAGTATGGAGCAATGGATTCCTTCCACGTAGAGGAGGGGTCTCGCTAGAAAAAAACACTCCATTCCGGACCCTCCCCCCCCATTGTTAAAAGCAATCCAGTCGGGGGGCATCCATAAAAAACCATCAATCGTCCATCGACACACCTACCGCTGGACCATAGATTTGAGCACGATGTTTAACCAACATTCCAGACCCCTCCCCCCACCATTAAAAGAAGAACGTTCAGGGGGGTCCGAAATTCAATCTCAACCGTGGATCTGGGCACCGATGCCTCATTCGTTCATATGCGCTCCTTCTTTATACATGATTCTTGAACCCCCCCTACCATTAAAATTAGAACGGTCGGGGGGGTCCGTAAAATCTTATCAACCGTAGATCTGAACGCTAGCACCTTAGCCGTTTATCTGTGCGTTGTCTTTAATCTGTGAGTGCAAACTTATATTTTCTCTGAAAACTTAAGATACGTGATTTAAGTGGGTTTGTCCAAGCTATCCCTATTTTTATCACCATGGGGTTAGACATTCAAATTTCAAACATCAAAGATAGGTTTCAACATTGGTCATCATGCCTGTTTTATTGAGATAAAGCAAACTACCCTATTCTCTAACCTAATTACCTATGACATTTAGCCTAGATTAAATTGTTGGACTAAGGAATTACTCTATCCTAAGGTTATTTGACCAAGATTAGGCAGTTCGGTCAAATTTATTCACTAGCTAACCTAATTTTCTTGGCTAAGATTAAACAATTTAGCCAAGCTTATTCACTACTCCTATCAACATCAATTTAAAAGGACTTGGCCATGTTTAAATTGTATGAACCAAGTCATTGTTTTTTTTTGTTTGTTAATTAGTCTGGACCTTCTTGGCATCGGGATTAACCTTTGGCTTGAGAAAACGCAACTCATGGGAATCTAAGCCATCAAAATCACCCGAGGATTGCACCCGGCCTGAGCCACACCAACCCTCAACATGGTTGGATTTTTCAAACCGGTGACTTTTCAACACAGAGTAGCTTACCAACACACTCTGTTATCGACTATCCTACACCTAGGGGACATGAACCAAGTCATTGTTATTGCATGGGGATCTATCCAATTTCTTTTATGCCCTCTTTTATTCTTTTTCTTTTTCTTTTTCTTTTTCTATTTGCAGAATGAAAAATCATTTGTCAACCAAAACAATAAAAGGGTAAAATTTTTCAGTCACTCGTTGATCCTATAAGTTATAGGGTTATAACAATTTCCAATGATGCAATGAAGTGCCACCTGCACCCATGAATGAGATTTGATAATGTTTTTGAGTAATAGTCATCATATTCTCTTGAACAAACTTTTGCCAAGTCAAATTTTGACTTTTTGACCAAAATCTGTGCATTTTTACCCAAAAATAGAAAGGCAACTTAATCTTCTTGACTTGTCATCTAACTCGAAATATGAAAAGGGATGATGATATGCATACATTCAATTATTATCTATCATTATAAACCACCCTCAAGGCATCTGGATCAAAAAATAATCAACCTGGGCAAAAATAAGAACAATCTGCAATTTTCTACACTTTTCGTGGCTAAGGAGCCAAAAATTATGGCCTTTTAGCCACTGAAAGATCTTCTTTCGGTGGCTAACGGTAGATGAAAAAGCCTTCCTAATCCACCGAAATCTCTATTTTTAAATAGTCTTAAAAATTACATTTCTTTGAAACTTTCAAACTTTAGATCTGTTCTCCAAGGTTCTCTGTAGTTGTTGCAATGTAGTTTTAGCTTTAGACATTATGGTCTAACTTCTGCATGCCCAAGTCAATTATCTTGTTGGAATAAATTCACCCAACTATGAGTGTTCTCTTAGACCACCTGTGTATTTATCTACTAGATTTGACCACTTGCAGAAGTTTCTAGTTTTATAACATCATTGAAAACCTATTACAACTGATTCTATACAAAGAATAATAAGCAAGAAACCCTCCCTTGAATGAAAGAAAAATTTGGTGCTCCTTTGGATATGAAGAAATGGTTGTCAAAGGGATTTCCCAATATTAATAACACTTAGAAGATCTCTTGAAACCATTTTAAAATCCTTCATACCTGAAAACGATGATAAAATAACATCAACACCGCCACATTTATGAAAACGATGCCTTACCTTGCGGGGGACTTTTGACTTCTTTCCTGAGCTCTAAATTCATATTTGAAAGTACCATTGGAAATATTAGGATGTCTAGTTGTCAATTGACTATTTGAGCATGTGAAACGACCTCTCCAGGACTGATAAAATTGATTTTTCCCAAGGCAGTTTATCATTTGAAAAACATGCACTTTTGGTGGCTAAACTAGCCCTGAATTTCACGTTTAAGTCACTGAAAGCTAGGATTTCAGGGTCTAATGAATAGTTGAAATGTTCATCTAAGCCACTGAAACTTGAGATTCGACTTTTTTGAAATAAAAACAAAAACAAATGTTTTTCAAACTTTATTACATGCATAAATCTCTCAAAAATGAGCCTTAGAAAATTTAGAAATGAATTTTTTTATGACTTCCTATCACCTAAAATAAACAAATTTGACTGTGTTATTTGAGTAGATAACATTTGGCTCCTTCTGGGGATGAAAGCCTCCCTATGAGGTTTCAAGAACCTCATATCCAATGCCTTTCCTGGAAAAAACTCAAACAGAACCTAAACTCTAGTGTTCCATTGGGCATGGAGTCATTTGCAAAGACTAACATAAAGGAAAATGATATTTGCAAATGAAAATGTTTGAACTTGTAGCTCCATTGGGCATAGAGTCATCTGACCTTTACAACTGATTACCTGCAAATCTGTAACTTGCCTGTAGCTTGCCTGCTTATCCGAAAAAACTAAAAGTAATCTATGTGCTCCTATGAAGAGCTTATTCAGCTGCCTAATCCTACACTAACCAACTATACTGCCTCTTAATCAAGTAAACTCATGCTTCCAATGAAGCCATGTAAGAAATTTATTTGCTGAAAAAATTCTTGATCTTGATCCCAAAAATTAGAGAATACATAGCCAACAGAGATGTGTTCTGAAAAAATGATAGAAGCAGTCTTCATCTGAAAAGAATATCTTGATCTTTATACTGCTCAATGATTCCAGAAAATCGGCAATAGGATCAATAAAATAGTAAAGGAATACCTCTTCAATTTTTTGTTCTGACTGTAAACTGAAATGTTGTTGTTGGCTACCTTCCCTTATCTCAATGATGATTGTGGACTACTCAACCTTTGTCGGAGAAAAATGCAAGCTCAATTGTTGATCTGAAACTTTTCGCTCCCCTTCACCATATCTCTTCAAATCTTCTTCCTTATCACTGTATTGATCAAATGTAGGAGCATAAGGATAATATTCTAATGACAAAGATGAATATCTTTGTATAAAATTATCATCAATAGGCTCCTAGATCAGATTTGGAAAAATATCACCTTGTTCCTCATCATAATTTGAAACAACATGTTCATAAGGAGAAGGAGAATTCTTTGGATGTTCTAGCTGAAGATTATACAGTCCCCAACAATCGCATTCCTCATGGTTACTGCAACTCCCCTTGATCTGCATATCTAGAAACTGTATGCTACCCTCAATATCTACCGCAGATTCAATACTGTCACCTGTTGATCTATCCATTTGCTTATCATCTTTAAAGTTTTCAAAATAAATAGTATGATCTTAATGACAACCATCTCGCATTTAAAACAATGTCAAAACCATGGTTGTCATAATGTAGATCAATAATCCCTTGATCACAATAAGAGATATCTTCTGTTGCAGCAAATTCTTCATGAATGTTGGGATCTTTATTTAATAAATTAAAATCATGACAACATTTGGGATATAGAAGGTTAGCTGAAAATATGTCCTGGAAAAAAGAATGAAAAGAAACATGAAAATCTACCAAAGAGCTGATATTGGCAATAGGAAGAGACCAATACCAATCATGAGAAATCCCCTCTAATGAAAAACAAAAGAGATGGATCCGAACATCCTCATGCACAACTTGTAACCGATGAATGCAATCATGAAAGTCCAACAAATGTTTAGCTGGTACTTCCCAATCTTCACCTCAAAATATGGAAAGGCCATTTTCCCATTCATCTCTACTAGGCACTGGATTAGGGAAATCAACAATATTTGAAAAATCACAGAACACATACCTCTTAGATAAGATATTTTTAATTTCATACTAGCAGAGTCACCAATAGATTTATGAACAATGGAGTCACCAACAGATTTCTGAATAATGGAGTCGCCACTGAATTCGTCCTTCATGGAGTCGCGAGATAGATGATTACAATCGAAAATATGTCTAGACTTTGTCTATCATCAAAGCTATATCTTGTTGTCTCCCAAGGAAGCTGAGCTTCAATCTCCATTCCCCAACAATGGAATCAATTTGTTATCACTCCAGGAAACTCTCCTAGGCTGTATCTCAAAGATGCCTGGTAACTTAACCTTTTTGTAACTATTTTCTCAATAACGGGTGTGGGTTCGGATCAAGATGAATATCTTAATCACTGGATTGTATCTTCAAGACAGTCTAGCTATATTCATGCAATACAAGGCCTTCAGGAGCTATTATCAGATAGGTTTGTAAATCAAATGGATAAGAAAACTAATTAGTTAACCAGAACATACATAGGAAATATATATGATGGGTCAACAAACTAGCCAAGGATGGTTATGATTCTTGCTTAATAGTCAAAAGTAAGATGACAGTTACCATGGGACCATTAAACATGGACAAAAGAATGATTTCAACTCATATGCATAGACAAAGATGAAGGAGAGTCTGACAATAACAAATGAAAGAAGCTTCCAGGCTTAATATATTAAAGAAAGTGTCTTTTTACAATAATAGTGGATTATAGAACTCAAAATCAAACCGTTAGCCTCAAGGACTGAATTTCTCCCCATCCAATTCTTCTCCAATGAGATTTACATAATCTTTACAAATTAGTTTCAAGATCCTCAAAAGATGGATCTGATAACCTTTTCTCCTATCTCAAATTCGAATTTGTGAGGTGGCTAGAAAATGCAGAAATTTTTGGAAATATGTTGCTCCAAAATTGATCTATATCTCTCAAATCAAAACAAATTTTGGAAAAATAAGAGATTTTTTGAAGAGGAGCTTGTTATGGTAAAAATCCTCTCTCACTTTCCAAAAATACATTTCCATCTAATCAAAATCTGTCTCCAAAGAAACTGACTAAAACAGGAAAAACCAGATTTCCAAATCTAGTCATATTCCTAAATTTCAGGATTTGATTCCTAGAAGGTTTCCAATGATGAAATGAAGTGCCACATGCACTCATGAATTATATTTGATAATATATTTGAGTAATAGTCATGATCTTCTCTTGAACAAAATTTTGCCCAGTCGAATTTTGACTTTTTGACCAAAATCTGTGCATTTTTACCCAAAAATAGAAAGGCAACTTAATCTTCTCGCCTTGTCATATACCTCAAAAGATGAAAATGGATGATTATATGTATCCATTTAATTATTATCTATCATTATAAACCACCGTCAAGCCATATGGATCAAAAAATAATCGATCTAGGCAAAAAGAAGAACAATCTACAATTTTCTGTGCTTTCGGTGGCTAAGGAGCCAAAAATTCAACCCTGTTAGCCACCTAAAGCTCTTCTTTCAGTGGCTAAGGGAAGCTAAAAAATCCTTCCTAAGCCACGAAAAGATTTGTTTTTCAATAGTCTTAAAAATTGCATTTCTTTGAAACTTTCAAACTTCAGATATGTTCTCCAAGATTCTCTGCAGCTGCTGCAAGGTAGTTTCATCTTTAGACATTATGGTCTAACTTCTGCATGAGCAAGTTAATTATCTTATAGGAATAACTTCACCCAACTATGAGTGTTCTCTTAGACCACCTGTGTATTTGTCTACTATATTTGACCACTTGCAGAAGTTTCTGGTTTTATAACATCATTGAAAACTTGTTACAACTGATTCTATACAAAGAATAACAAGCAAGAAACCCTCATCTGAATGAAAGAAAACTTTGGTGCTCCTTTGGCTATGAAGAAATGGCTATACAAGGGATTTCTTGAGATTAATAACACTTATAAGATCTCTTTAAACCATTTTAAAATCCTTCATACCTGAAAATGATGATAAAATAACATCAAAACTGCCACATTTATGAAAACGATGCCTTACCTTGCAGGGGGATTTTGACTGCTTTTCTGAGCTCTAAATTCAGATCTGAAAGTACCATTGGAAATATTAGGGTGTCTAGTTGTCAATAGAACATTTGAGCTTGTGAAACGACCTCTCCATAGCTGATAAAATTGAGTTTTCCCAAGGAAGTTTATCGTTTGAAAAACCTGCACTTTCGGTTTCTAAACTAGCCCTGAATTTCACATTTAAGTCACTGAAAGCTAGGCTTTCGGTGGCTAATGAACAATTGAAATGTTCGCCTAAGCCACCAAAACCTGATATTTGACTTTTTTGAAACAAAAACAGAGCCAAATGTTTTTCAAAGTTTATTACATGCATAAAGCTCTCAAAAATGAGCCTTAGAAAATTTAGAAATGATTTTTTTGATGACTTCCTATCACCTAAAATAAACAAATTTGACTGTGTTATTTGAGGATATATCAGTAGACAGTTGTGAATTTTTCACATTGTGTGCGCTTAGGGATTTCTTGGCCCGTGCATGCTGTGCACTATGCGCGTGCCTCCTCTAGTTAATCTGTGCACTTCAAGTTTTGACCCAATTTTATAGTTTTTTTCCTTCTAGATGCATTTTGGTGTTGTAGGTGGAATAATTGTTGCTGGAATTGATATTTTTCCTTAACCATTGTGTCCAATGTTGTGGATGATATTTGATGGATAAAATATGCACCCTAATGTTTGAGGTTAGGAGCATACATATAGCCAAAATACATCAATGCTTCTTTTGATGAAAAGTTCCATTGTAATGAAGAGTGAAGAGAGAGGAACTGCAAGATTGATCCACTAGAGGGAGAGGGAAATATATGGGACCCAAAACTTTCTATAGGGAGAAAAAATAAAATCTATGTACAAATGAGGTGGGCATACCCCATGCTCCTGTCATGAAACCAAAATATGAGACTCTAACTGAAGATGTATGTTGATGTAGATAACTACAACTCTCTTGAGGGTGGTTGATAACAACAGATGACAGTTATGAATGGTGAACAGACTCTTAAGTGAGTCAAGGATGATTGTATAATTTTCAAGGACTCAGGCATTGATAGCCTAACAAATTTAGAGGTCTTCAGCTGATATGAAACAACTGCAATAGTCACATAATAATATCCACCGTAACATGAGATTTTGCTGAAGTCAAATGTTATGGGGGTCAACAAAATCAAAAAGCAATGATGATTCTCTCTGTGATAACCGAGACTCCTCATTGAAAAGTAAATAAGAATCAAGATATTGTTTCCCTTCTAGAAAATTTGTTGATGTCAACATGAAGGGAGACATGACACCAAGAAGCAAAGGTCTTCTCTAAATCCACTGAGTAATAGATGATATCAGGTACTTATGGGTAACATGAACGAAGTCAAGATGCTATGAGACACAAGACTACCCTTGATTGGGGAATTTTGAAGGATGAGTGGAAACAACCATAAAACTGGATCTAGCATTATGGGGATGATTAGATATGGGGTTAAACTATGCCAAAGGCTAACAAAGTGGACAAACTGAGAGAGCATGGGTATATGGACTTGGGATACTCGGGGCTCATGAATGATGTCAGAATAAAAAAGAGTGGATTCCCCAACCAAGGGCGACATGGGTTTATCTTCCAAGGAAATAAAGGCCATCAAGGATGGAGATGAAAAGCTATGTATATGCTAGAAACAAAAGGCTTTTTACAATTACAAAAGAAATAAAGATAAATTTGGGTTGAGTATATAGATACAGAAATGGGTGCCCCAGTGAAAGATGGCTTGGCCTTGTTAAGGCACAAGTTTGTGAAAGAATATTGGTGGAGGGTGGGGGCCCCTTGGGTGGGTTTCTATATTAGGTAAATGGATGGAGGGAAATCTACAAATGGGCAAATGGATGGTGGATGAGATGAAGGGATAATGAAACTGTGAAAATGCAGTCAATAGAACTAAGATGATATGACCTAGGATTCCATTGGGAAGGTTAGTAATATGATGAGAAGAAGTATGGGGTTCATTCTTGGAAGTGAATAAGACTATCGAGACTCCCATCCCTAGGGGGTGAAATCAACATGAGTGTCAAGTTACTAGGGGGAATTATGAATGGGACAACTCATGTGGGTGAGAATGCTATCGGATGACATTCCCAAAACATGGTAGAGGTGACGATACTGTAGAGATGAATGTAGGGACCCTAAAGGTAAATGTCAGAGCATGTGAGTGGGATACACAACTGATTTATAGAGGGAATAATTACATTCCAGTGTCAAACATATACTTGAAGGGGTTGTAATCTTGCAAAAAATGTACTTGCACACATGAAAACCAAATACCCGACGTGAACAATATCTGATGATAAAGAACATATAACAACTATTTGATAAAATTGAAAGTGAGCATGCGTACTTGAACATGACGTGATAAAAATGCTCCTATGGGGCCAAGTGCAGATGGTGACCCAGGGAATGTGAATGTGTAGATGGTGCGACCAAGATCCCATTGCTAAGAAAAAAATGAAATACAGAGGCTCTAGGCTCCTATAATAAAGTGTGGAAGTTGGAAAAAAGGGGATATATATGGCTGGTGGGCCCATAATGCCACCTCATTTGTACCTGTTACTATTGTTGAGCTGACGAGATAGTCATGAGGAGATTTTGAGATTATAGGAGCATGAGGCTACTGATCCAAGGGTGGTGAGAGATGGGTTAGTGGTCCTATCATCCTACATTTTGTGAATTTACTACTTTTTATGTAGGGATTGTATGGAGGGCCATACATGGGATTTTTTAGGGTAGGGTCCCACCAGTGCACGAGAAAAGTAGGAATACATGCACATATATGCATGTGTATAACTCAATTTCCTACACATAATGTGTAGCTGGTTCTGATAGAGCCACGCATGTGAGCACGGGGGTTGGGAAGACAAGTTCACATGAGATGTGTGCATGTTGGACTGATAGTCACACACTTATGCACAGATGTTTCTCAGACACATGCGCATTAGTGAGAATTTTTACAAAGAACAAGTGCGCACCTTTCTGGGTGAAATCCGTGCAATGTAGGAAAGGATTAGGTTTGTAATTTTTGATATTTTGATTTTTTTTATGGATGATGAGGTTGGTCAAGTGTTTATCTATGGATGCAGGTGATGAACATAGTATTCATCACCATGCCAATACATTCAAGAGAGTGTGACTGGGACCAGTTGTGAGAGGCGGAGAGAGAGCAATGGGCATGCAAAGACTCTTTCCAACCTGTGGGTTGCTCAAGTTCTTTGACTACCCCCTGATATGGTCATAGGAGTTCCTGCTTAAGTACTTGATCTAGATGTGGAGCACTAATATGTAGTGCTTCATAGTTATATGGGAGAATCCAACATTCTCTGCTACAGAGGATGTATATTTCTTGATGGGGCTCCCATTTTGTGGGATGGCCCTACCTATTGATCCCCTACTTCCAAAGGAGGATTGAGTGGGTGACATGGTGGATCGTCACTACACTGGTTAGAACCCTATGTCGGGTTTAGTCATCTGCGTCAAGGATATTGATGAATCCTTACTAATTGTATTGTGGTGATGGTGGTGAGGATATACAGATCCTTGTCTACTCAATGAATCACTGGTGTTCAGTTAAGGGTTGTAGAGTAGGTCTTGTATGGGGACATGTTTCCATGGGGTGTGATTATGTATACCAATATGATGGGAGAGTCAAACCTATGTCGACAAGCTAAGTCCAGTGACTTCACTTTTGGGTCTATTCTAGTGGCCTGGTTCTTAGAGATGGTGCCTCTGTTGCGTTGGAGGATCCTACTTGAGCCCATGGGACGACGAGAGCTACGACTAATGTGGTGGGTCCACGTGTTGGCCTGACATGAAGGCAGGGAGGGTGGCTATTATTTCACAGCCATGGTGGCTCGAGTGTGGCACCGTATTCCACAGGTTGTTTAGAGGTATCCATACATGGGTATGGAATACCGCCATGATCAAGATATGATGTTGCCCCCTAGTGAGGACTGGGACCAATGAGGTATGTGTTATAGTTTTATGTTTTGTGTTTTTGATAGATAACATTGATTATATATGTATATGGATGTTGACACTATCTCTGGTGTTTTTTTTCATATGTAGGACCCCAAGCGAAGGAGGTGGAGGTTGTTGGGGAGTCGACTTGTCGGGGGCCAGCTCGATCGACACTTGTAGAGCCAAGGGTTGGACAAAGGTGGTGGTGAGATGAAGTTGTTGATGGACCAACGAGAGAGTCATAGGCAGATGTTGGGGTGATTTTGGAGGACCTATGTAGACATTTTGAGCAGTTTTTATAGGGTGTTCCTGAGGGCATGTGGGCCCACATCCAAGATGAGGAGGTCCTAGAGTAGTGCGTGGGAGTCCCAACAAAGTGGAAGACTCTAATACATTGAGTAGAAATGGTGGGGGAAGCGATGAATGGTCAGTTTCCTCCTAGTCTGGGAGGTCCCCCAATTGGTGGGGTGCCTCCGACTGACAGAGGACCTAGGGGGGATCTCTAGGGGCACCTTGAGTGTCAATTTTTGTATGTATAGGTTTGGGAGCCCATTTTTGGGATAGGGTACTTGGTACCCATTTTTTCAATCGTACGGTAGCGGGGATTCATGGGCCTATGGACGATTGTACATGTATATTTTTTGTAAACACTTATGACCTTTAATGATATATATAGATGGATATATTTTGATCATGTGTGGCTTTCTTTGTTATGTTTATATGTATGATGTATTTTCCATGTGTTGGGACAAATGTATGATGCTCTATATAAAAAATTGTTTTAATGTGATAAATTACAATCTAATACAGTTTAGCCATGTAATTTACTACTTGATTGAGTTGTCTTGGAATATATGTAAATGCAATGGAATCAAAGTTGAGAGATAGGAGTCTAAATTGTAGGTATTGTTGAAAGAGGTAAGGATCATGAACATGATATACATTATTGAGTTGCAGGATGACAAGCTGGGAATCTACTAGAATGCTAAGGTGACGAATGTGGTGGTGACTGGCCTCGGCGAGGAGACCAATGACAGTGTTGTATCTAGCTTGGTTGTTGGTGGCCAAGCCCAAACATATGCCACTGGAGTGGAGTAGGATATCTGAGGGAGTATCAAGGGGCCAAGTGGCCAAAGGGAGAGTTTGGGTCTAGCAACTTGCACCATTAGCATAACTGATGTGGTTGGTTGATGGATGATGCATCTATTAATAAAAGAGATGATAGATCATACATGAGGAGTGGTGGTGATAAATAAGACTAAAAAATATACAAATGTGTAGAAAGAGAAACCTAAGGTAAGGAGGGTACAGTTAGGCATAAAAAAATTTTAAGTACAACCCGTTCACAAGTTCTTTGAGAGGGTAACTTTATGGAGAGACCAAGATGTAGGCACCTTTAGTGAGGCAGCGTTGGATGATGTATGGTCCATGCCATAATGACTTGAATTTCCTATGTCCGATAGTATCGTGGGAAATATCATAGGATAACATAAGATCACCTTCGTTGAATGAGAGAAGGTTGACATGGCTGTCGAAGGTGGCTTTGGACCATTTTTTAGCTGCCTCATTGTGTTGTAATGAAGATTGACGATCTTCATAAAGTGACTCTAAGGTTAGCAAGCATTTCTGTATTGGAGCAGTGTCGAGTAATAGCTCAATCATAGTGCGTAATGTGTGGATTGGGCACTCAATGGGGATAGTGGCTTCGATCCCATTGACGAGGTGGAATAGTGTAAACCTGGTGGCAGTTTTGACTATTGTGTAGTAAGCCCATAAAGTGGAAAAGAACATATGATGTCATTTGGTCTTATATTCGTTAATGGTACATTTTATCATGGTTTTGAAGACTTTGTTGACAACCTCCACCTTCCCATTGGACTGAGGGTAGTATGGCGAGGCTAACTCATGGGTGAAGCATAGATTTGAGGATAATTCTACAAATTTTTTATTCTCAAAGTGCTTACCATGATTGTAGACTAATTGTAGTGGGACTTCGAACCGGATAATGAAGTGGTTTGATAAAAAAAGTGTTGTTGTGTCAGTTGTGTTGTTAAATGTAGGCATGGCTTCAACCCAATTGGTAAAGTAATCTACTTCCATGACAATGTACTTGTGTCCATTACTGGATTGGGGATGGAAAGTCATGAAGTATATTCCCCATTTACATAACGGGTCGAATGTGATGACTAGGTGTAGAAGAGCTAGTGGAGCTTGTGCTTTGTTTACATAAATTTGGAATTTGTCACATCGCTTGACAACTTGGATCCAGTCATGAAACAAAGTGGGCCAGAAGTATCCTACTCAAATGATTTTTTGGGAGGTGGACATGCATGAGAGGTGACCACTGCAAGTGTCACTATGGAAATCGTTCAAGACTCTCTCAGCTTCGTTGATGGTAATATATTGACGAAGAATGGTGTCGACCCCACATCTATAGAGAACATATCCGATGAGGAGTTATCTGAGGGCCTGATGGTGAATACGTCGATGATGATATCGAGAGAGATGAGACCCAAAATTCTATGTCTGAAGGTAGACATGGATTTTTCCGTACTAGGGGTTGTCAAAGGGGATGAAGAAGAGGTGTTCTTTGGGGAAATCCTCATTGATGGGGGAAGCTTTAGTGTCCAAGGGAAAGGTTGTAATGAGTTCAGTGAGGAAACAAGATTTCTTTCTTTTGGGAGTAGAGAAATCCAGATTGTATTCCTAGAGGATAATGATCCGTCAAGAAAAGTTTCCATTAATCTGTCATCGACTAAGCATGTACTGCATGGGGTTGGAATCTGCTACGACCTTGGTAGTCCAAAGTAGAATGTAATGTTGAAGTTTTTGGACTGTGGGGAGAACTGCTAATGTGATTTTCTCATCATGATTATACTTCAAGGGTGTCCCTGAAAGGTTTTTACTAATGTAGTAAATGACATGTTTACGCCCATCATACCCTAATTGGATGAGGAATCCTTCTACTAAGATAGCTTAGGCTTATAGGTAGAGGATGCAATCATTATCATAGTCGGGGGGACTAATCAAAAGGGCATTGGATGAGGAGACTTTTAAATCATCAAAAGTTGATTAAGCATGTTTTTCCCATAAAAATGGTATATCATGACATATTAAGTGGAGAAAACCATGTGCGCAAGTGGCGTAGTCTGGGACAAAGCGACATATAAAGTTGGCTTTTCCTTGCAAGCTTTACAGTTGGCGTAAATTCCTAGGTGGTGGAATTTTTGTGATATATTAGGCCTTGAGGGGATCCAATGTGATGTCATGCTGGGAGACAATGAAACCAAGGAGGCATTTGGCCGTGACGTAAAATATGCACTTGAGGGGGTTCAAGTCAGTATTGTACTAGTGACATTGTTGGAAAACGATGCATAGGTTGTCTAAATGTCGAGTTTTCTTTTTTGATCGAGAAGTTAGGTCATCCAAATAAGAAAGGATGATGTGAGCAATATCATGGAAAACATAAGTCATGTCCCATTGAAATGTATCAATGACGTTTTTTAGTCCAAAAGGCATGACACGATAAGAAAAGGCACCCCAAGGGATAGTAAAGGTGGTTTTATACTGATCTGTTGGATGGATTTGGATTTGGTTGTATCTGGAGAAACCATCCATAAAGGATAGTACCTCATGACCCATGGAATCATCGATGATTTGGTAGATGAAAGGGGTTGGGAAGTTGTCTTTGGCACAAGCGTAGTTGATATCGCGAAAGACTTTGCAGACACCAATGGTTCCCTGTTTTTTGTTAACATGGAAGGGGTTGGAGACCCATGAGTTGTACGCAATGAAATAAATGAAACCAGAACCATGTAACTTGTGAATTTTGAATTTGATAGCCACAAATTTGGATGGGTGAAGGGGGAATTTCTTTTGATGAACTGGGGTGATATCTAGCCACGTGTCGATTCAATGTTCAACGATAGAAGGATTGAGGCCAATCATCTCCGTATATGACCAAGAAAAAATATCCTGATATTCCTGGAGGAGATCTTTGTAAGAAGTGATTTCTTCAGGGGAGCATGCGGCACCAATGGTAATTTCTTCTACAATTCTTGGTTTAATGGAAATGTCAATTTTGACAGTGGGAAAAATGTTGGCGATGTTTCCTTCTTCAAAAGCATTAGGGCCAGGGATAGGGTTGTTGAACTGGTCTATATTCCCTAAAGTAATAAAATCCTTGTTTTCAATTGCATAGAAGGAAGCTTAGGTAGGAGGGTGAAAGGACTCATGTGGAGGGAAAAGTGTTGGATGATGGAGCACATTCCATGGACACTTGAGGGTAGTGACTTCTTCCAGGATATATTTGTCACAGTGGAAAGTGAGAGAATGTAGGGGATCTTGGGAGGTGACAGGGGAATTGCCAATGGGTAAGTGTGATTGTACTCAAGTGGAGAGGACGTAGAAGGAATATCATGGACAGGGTGCGAGGACCTTCTAGTCATAAAGAAAACTTCATGATATTGTGGATGGTGCCTCATTCACTCGAGTACTGAAGATGAAATATATCGAATATTAGTAATGTGAGCCTTAGTAGGGACTGTATGAGAGGGCTCTGACTTAGACATTTTTTGTCCTGTGGATAAGGTTTGGTGGAATTGAGGTAGATCTGGGAAATTATGAGTGTAATGGCCATATTTTGAGCATATGGCACAAGAGATTTTGGTTCATAACCCTTTATTGCATGTGGTTGAGGACTCCGTAGTAGTGGTAGATGTACTTTGTGGAGAGGTAAGCAATGGGGTTGCTCAAGGGAGCTGCATAAGATTGTGTAACTCAGGAAGAGTAGGAAATATATTAGTGGGGTGTCCCTCTCTTTCACATAGTGCACAAAGAGGTTGAACTCGGGGAGGGGGTGGATCTATGGGCTCGTTCTTCCTCCATCTTCCCCTAGTAGTGGTGGTGGTGCTAATAGTTGGGGGTGGGGGTGGTATGGAAGGAGCCTATAATAGGATATTCATCGGTAATCCATCT
>JASDQU010260929.1:15746-26073 GCA_032191745.1 Picea mariana
TTTGGGATAAGTGGTGTAGTGGGGTTCTTAGGGAACTACTGAGGTAATAGTTATCCTACTGGTGGAAATTCGAAGTGCAGAGGGGCCTCAATGGGAAGATTATTGTCTCCAATATATGTTCCATTAGAAGATACTACACACACTTGTGTTGAAGGGTGTAGGAGAGGTGGTGCTCCAAGATATTCCCCCAACAAGGATGGGTCCTTGAAAATTCTGGGACCCATGTCGATGACCAAAAAATCATTTGAGATAGTACGAACAAGGGGGAGAATGTTATCAATGTTGGTGGAATGATTAGGCTCGTAATGTGTAAGTTGGTCGATGGTGATAATTTTCTTGTTGTGGAGGAACATCATCACTCTAAACATAGAAGAGGATATCTCCTTCACAACATACATGTAGATACGTCCGAACAATATATTGTAATAAAGTGGGTCATTGATAACTTCAATGTTGATGAGGATAGTTTTTCCCCCAAGTTCTACAAGGACATTTTGTAAGATCCCTTCAGGGGATGATGGTATGTCGCCATAAGATCCAAGGGTGATGGTGGATGGTACTAGCTCTGGTGAGCTAAGTTTCTTCCACACAATTTTGGACATGATGCATGTGGATCCACCTTCATCGATGATGCATTAATGAACTGTGATGTTCCATATCTTAACTAGTATCTGAAAAGATACCAGGGAGGGGCGTTGTGGTTCTTCATTATCTAGATCAAAGGTGATGAGTCATGTATCAGTTGGTTCGACTACCCCCAAGGAGGAAACAAAGGATTTCCATTGATATGGATAGGTTTGGAGAACCTTCAATATATACATGGCTACAAGAGTGTTATTGGATAAATCCGTAAGTGAGGACACAAACCGGTCTCCCTAGATCCACCTGGATCTAGAACAAAGCAAGACAGAATGATACTCTTTCCCTAGATTTTAACTATTGAATGTACTAGGAGACACGATTAAAGAACATACCTTATGATCACTTCCTTTGGTCTTTGTTTCTCCTGCTTTTCTCCAGTTCTCTCGTACAGTCAAGATCAAAACAATACAAACCAACCGAAGTGAAGAAAGCACAATCTATTCAACAGTCAATCTATGTATATGATCAAGGAGTTATACAATAAAGTAGAACTAACTTTATGGGAAAGGGACACATTATTGTATCATATTGATGGAAAGTAAATATTACAACCTGAGCCTTGATGTTTCATACTTCCTTTTGATGGCCCTTAGCTCTGACACACACACACTTTCTCACTTGCATGAAGAAGATCAACCACTTTTGATAAACTTGTTGGAGTTCCCTAACTGATGTAGCTTCAGTCCTTCATACAATCTTTCACCAATTCTCCAATGTCTCACTTAACCTTGTTTGCTTCTAACCTTTTCCATGATAATCCCCTCAATATATAGGAGAGAATGAATTAGTTACTTGGATAAGAATGATCCCAAAATATCAGGAAATCCAGTACTTAGATAACCATTTGAATGTCATCTCATCCTTCTAGACGATTCCCTTCTAGAAGCTTCGAGAATTCATGTTTTTTCCTTCTTTAGAAAGAGTTCACACCCTAGTAGTTAAACACAGTGCGAACTTCTCGCACTCTGTCTTAAGGCATCCTACGAGAATCATGCATTCTCGCAGGCAAATGTATTGGCAACCTGCGAACCTTCCTCCAAAATGTGATTTTTTAAAAGAGATGAAAGTAACTTTTCTCAGGAGAAAGTTCTAATGAAGAGCCTGAGTGCACCATAATTAATACATCATCATGACAACCAAAATTATGGGTAACAGAATGCCCCCCAAAGTATGAGGTTGGAACTAGTGATAGCCGATAGACTTTGTAAGCTGCATGTGTGTGTCGAGAACTAGGAGCACATATAATCGGAAACCTACAAACACCCAAGCATCTATAGAATATCATATATACCAATTCTGAGCTAGGCATTCCCATACTCAGATCACAAACTGATGACATTATAGACAAAGGTCATGGCCACTAATCATACACTGTGGATCCATCACGTCAAAATATAGCATAGCCACTTGAATACACTATGGATCTATGCGAGAAATTTCAAATCAAGACGACATAGCCACGAAACATACACAGTGGATCTATGTGTCGCAAATTATACATACTCCATCACAACCTAGATCACAAAGATAATATCCAGGGTCTTCATTTTCATTTCCCAAAGTACGAATCTAACCATGTGATTACATGTGTTGAAGTCGAACATGGTAGAAACCACTTGATTACCGGTCATTAATGAGGCCATTAACAAGTGTGAGGGAAATCACCATTGATGTCAATGACTCCCAAGGTACTATAGTACAATCCATTGACTGTGAATAAATGAGTTGATATCAAACATCTGACAGAATCTTTTGATCAGTGGTTAATGATGTAAACCCACTGTCGAAAGCGAGGAAACTTGCCATTGAGGCATGCAAGATCCAAGGTACTAAATAAATTCTAAGTCTTGATTCCGGATAATGAGATGAAGTCGACGGAACAAAACTAATCACAGGAGGGCCTTAATGTATCCCCCATCAATGACACAAAATGAGTAATAGAGTTTGAAGGTGAAACAGAGCATGTTGCAAATTGGACTGGACACAGGGAAGGCCGATACAGAGAGAATGGATAACTGCAGATGGCCGACTCAATATAGGTTTTAGATGGACTTCTCTTGAACATATGAATGAAACGACCAATGAGTTGGCAGCATTGACTCAAAGATGACATAAGAATGACCTTGTAATCAATCGAAAAAGAGACAAATGGATTTCCCAAACCGACTTCAAATGATGAATAGGGGGTGTCATGTTCAAGAGCGACACTTACTGCCAATTAATACGAAGATGAAACATATCCCTTTCCCAAATTTCCCCCCACCATTTCTGGCAAGTACCTCTTTATTTTTACACAAGCTTGAGGAGGATAACATATGCTTGTTGATATAAGCTCATCCTTTGGACGAGTCCCTCGGAGTATATTTAAAGAACCCTAAGAAGGAGTGGTTCGGTCCCATCACGGGTCTATCAATGTTTGTTTAACGAGTCCAGAGATAGTAAACTCGAAGGTTTTTCAAGATTATAGAGTTTGGAAAAACACTTAAAAGAGAACTATCTCAGTTTCTTTTTCGTAAAATAGTTTGGATGAGACCAAAAAAGAGAGAAATTATCGCTCACCAGACGCGTACTTCAAATACTTTATCGAGCGTGAAAATACCAAGGTCACTCGGTGATCTTTTCATATTTAGATAGTCTGAAAAGAGCTTAAAGAGAACTTCAGGGGGGTTCCTTTTTTGTATAACCTTTTTGAGCCTGAAAAAGTGATAAAACTATGCTCGATCATGTTCTTATGTTTTTCACGAGCGCAAGAACAGACAAAAATGACACTCGAGGTTTTATGTAAAAACCATGAAAAACAATAAAAAACACACAATAACGAAGAAAAATATGTCCATATCCTTGTATGTAATCATCAATGTTATTATCCCTGCAAGTCATCACACTCATCCTGATATTAGGGATTAGGTTTAAACAATAAATAAGCATAAAAACCCAAAATGACATAGTAAAAAGTAAATCAAATGAGTAAATAATCATTTTTACCATATCATTTCACATTTCCACTATTGAGCTCCAAAACCCCCTTTTTACCCTTCAAATTTGGCGTCGATTTGCGGGAGATATAAGAGATCATTCAACGAGCCATATGTAGCATTAAAGTAAGCTCTTCATCCTTGTCATTTTCATGGTTAAATTTTTTTATTTCATTGGTTAATTTTTTAATTTCAAGTTGTTTTTTGAACCCTACATGCGCATAGGCATTCTCGCAGGCAGTCCATATGGGGCCTGCGAGAATGATGCGTTCTCGTAGGTGAGCCGTGAGTCACCTATGAGGTGGTCACACTGTGCAAATGAGACACATGCGAGAGCCTCAAAACCAAAAAAAAAATTAAATTTTTAGCCAAATGAAAAAACTCTAAAGCATGAAAAAGCTATTAATCCTCCTTTTATGTTCCTTGTGCAGATAAATAGCCATAAACATGGTGCTTGAGTGGCGTGAAAGATAACATGACGAGGATAATGTAATGGTTGATAATCATCCTCCTACCATAGCTGCATTGAGAGATTGTGGGCTTTTGAAATACTTCCGCATCCTGGGCATGAGGGCCCAAGTCAGACTACTAGAGTACTTGGTCCGTATGTGGGACACAGATCAACAGGTTTTCAATGTAGGAGCTCACACATTGTCCATAGGCATTGAGGACATATAATTTTTGACTGGATTATCCCAATGGGGTACTATGTCATCCTGACCGGTAGTAGAGGTGGTGGGCTAAAGATGAGTGAATACTGCAATCAATACTGTGTACCTGAGGCTGAGAGGAAAAAAGAAAAAGTGGCTATCTGGGGGGTACAAGACTTGACTCTCCGCACTATTATTTTTACTATAGCTTGGATGACCAAGAGTTCTTCTCCTCATATGGCATTACAGAGCTACTTCCAGTATGCCATCGAGTGTACTGAGCCTCGAGTATTCAACTGGACAGATGTTGTGCTTCGAAGTATCAAAAGGAAATTAACCAAATGCAGGCAAGGTGAATTGAAACAATTTGGGTATGGGTATTTGTTAGTGTCCTTCTTCCTTGAGAGGGTCCCCGTATTTAGACTACAAGTTGAGTGGGACTTCCCAAGTCCTAAGGATCCAAGAATGCTGAGATGGTGTCGGCTCATGGCCCAACACGTGGCAGAACCAATCGTTAAATACGACGATATTTTCTTTGAGAGGCTTCAAAACCAGATGTTGATGGTTGATGACTATGCTTATGTCGGGTTGGATTTCCAAGGAGATCTGGATTTAGCACTGCCTGAGGATTCTCAGTGGGGAGGCCTCGATAAGAAGTACACGCATTTTCTCTTTTTAAATGTTTTTGAATTTTTTATCATATTCAAATGTTTTTGTTTTATATATTTATCCAAAGACTAACACAAAATGTCTGTTGATAACACAGATGTTGGACCATATAGACCTCATGGAACCTCTCCTATCCAACAACAAGGAGAGGTAGTAGCAGCACCACCACAGTATGTCGAATATTATCAGGTGGTGGAACAAAATTTAGAGGGTATGATAGCAGACATTCTAGATATGACTCTGGAAGAGGTTCTACAACGTGATCAGTGTCACATTGTAGGGGTATTAGCAGTGATGGGTCGACTGCTCCATAGGGTTGCTAGGGAAGTCCTGTGTTACCATGAACGTCATCCCTGATGTCGCTTTGTAGAAGCTATGAGCTTCAAATTTTGATATTTTGGTCTTCGGACAAACTTTTTGTAAAAACGCTTTTG
This sequence comes from Picea mariana, assembly GCA_032191745.1. NCBI lineage: Eukaryota > Viridiplantae > Streptophyta > Pinopsida > Pinales > Pinaceae > Picea > Picea mariana. The sequence continues at coordinate 21,117 of JASDQU010260929.1, forward strand.
ATCGTTATATATACAGATGGTTTCTACCGGTTTACTTTATAATGTGTGAATTTTGATGTGTTTAATTTATAAATGGTTCAAATGTCTGTCCAATACATAATTAGCCAATGCATCTATTAATGTATTAAGACATCAAGGAATATGCTGATATTCAATGTGATCAAAATAACATTCCAAGAGGTGAATTCGCAAATACACCCATAAAAAAGTAGGATTTCGAATAGAGTAGATATTACTTAACTGTAGTACTACAATGTGCGAATCAAGTCACACAACCAAATGACGAATTCCATGTGAGATAACATCAACCAATAATTCAATAACGATGCTATACTCTGCAATGTTGTTGGTTGCACGGCCAAGACATACACCTTGTAAAGATATAAGTTCATTCATTGGAGCATAGATTACCCAAGCAACAGAAGCTAGGTTTCGAGTACCACAACTAGCACCATCAGCGAAGCCAATATAGGGTAGCGAAGACTCTGACATCTGGCAATCAAACACAACTTCATATAAGGGCATAAACCAAATAATTTCAAAAGAAAACTAAAGTAACACACATAAAGTATGATACATAAAATACAAGTACTTGTGCACAAATGATTTATGCATAGTACTTCTTCAAGTACAACCCATTCCTAGGTTCACTCAAAGGGATACCATCATAATCAACCAGCTCATATGCTCCTTTTTCCAAAATTTGGCGAACAATATAAGGACCTCGCCACATTGGTTCAAATTTCCCAGCCCCTAACGCATCTCGATCATGTTCATAGAGACGAACAAGATCACCTTGAGAGAAAGTGCGAGGCTTGACATGCTTGCCATACTGCGCCTTGACACGTTTATTCTGGGCTTCTATTACTAGAGTGGCGTCTCATTGAGTTTCGTCTAATCGCATCAAATACAATAGATGTTCTTCTTTAGCAGAAGTATTGGGTAAGAGTTCGACAACTAGCTTCAGAGAGGGTATCTCACATTCTATAGGAAGAATGGCTTCCACACCATAGACTAATCGAAAGGGCGTAAACCCAATAGTAGATTTCACAGATGTTCGATATGCCCACAATGCCGAAAACAACATCGTATGCCAGCTTGTTTTATGAATTCCTATCATTCGTCGAAGCATAGTTATAAGAACTTTGTTGATTTCTTCGACCTAGCCATTGGCTTACGGATAATAGGGTGGTGAGTTATCATGACGAAGACCCAAATTTTCCGTAAGTTCATACATCATAAAATTCCTAAAATGACTACCGTGATCAGTAATGATAGCTTGGGGAACACAAAAATGAGCTATGACATGGTTAAAAAGAAACAACGTTGTAGTCTTTCCGGTATTATCGAATGTCGGCATCATCTCGACCCATTTTGTAAAGTAATCAATAGCTACAATGATGTAACCATGCCCCCCGGACGAGTGAGGATGACATGTCATGAAATCAATGCCCCATTTCGCAAAAGGACCAACTGAGACCACATGATGAAGAGGAGCAAGATGTGACCAAATTTTTTGATTGTAGGTCTAGCAGGCATGGCATTTCTGAACGGAAGTAATGCAGTCGTTGAACAAGGAAGGCCAAAAATACCCTACTCATAGGATCTTCTGGGCAGTAGCATACCCAGACATATGAACACCACATGCTCCAGAATGGTAGTCATTCAGAGCTTTCTCGGCTTTGTCAAACGTTAGACAACGTCGAAAAACAGAGTCAATTCCCCAACAGTAAAGAGTATCCCTGAGTATAATGTATTGACAAGCTTGATAACGGATGTGACATCATTCAGTACTAGACAAAGCAGGTCAAAAAGTCTGGGTTTGGAGATATATAATGATATCTCCATACCAAAGATCGTCAGTGCCAATAAGGAAAAGAGATTCATCGGGTAATGAATCTATTGCTACAGTTTTCGTGGCAGAGTGAGGAAAATCACATATTAACTCAGCAAAAACTGAGGATTTCTTAGACGTGGCATGATCGAATTCCAAGTCAAACTCTTGGAGTATGACAATCCATTTAGAGTATTTTCCCCCTAGCAATTGACGTGTCAAAATGTGTTGCATAGGGTTGCAATGAGAAATCACTGTAGTTTTCCTTGAGAGAATATAATGCCGAAAGCGTTGAACGGCTTGAACGGCAGCTAGAGCCAGTTTTTCAACATGTTGATACTTGATTTCAGTTGATGTGAGACTTCAACTCAAGTAATAAATAGCATGTTCATCGTGTGCATCATCCTCTTGAACGAGAACCATACCAATGGTATACTCTGAGGCAGCAAGATAAAGAAAATAATCACGACTATAATCAGGAGGAAATAGAAGCGAAGCTCGCGTGAGGGGCAACTTCAAAGCCTCAAAAGCATTATTGGCCACAGTATCCCAGACGAACTCTGAATATTTCTTTAGTAGCCACGTAAAACCATGAGTAATCTCAGCATAATTAGGGATGAAACAACGAATAAAGTTTTCTTTCCCCTGCAAACTTTACAACTGTCGCAGTGTAGAAGGAGGAGGGAGATTAAGAATCACCTCAACCTTAAGAGGATCTACCTGGATCCCTTGACGTGAAATGACGAAACCTAGAAGACGTCTGGATTCTACACAAAAAAATGAATTTATGAGGATTTAAACGGATACGATAGAACCGACAATGAACGAAAATGGCTTGGAGATGACTGGGGTGATCGACACGCTGCAAAGAATGAGCTAGTAAATCTTCCAAATAGGGTTGAACAATATTCTTTATATCATGAAAAGCATAAGACATAGCACGTTGAAACGTCGCGCCAACATTCTTAAGACCGAAGGGGAGTTTCCTATAGGAGAAAGTACCCCAAGGACAAATAAAAGAAGTTTTATGTTGGTCCTTGGGAGCGATGTTAATTTGATTATAGCCGGAGAAACCATCCATGAGAGAGAATATTTCACTTCCGGCACAGTCATCGACAATTTGGTCGACGAAAGGGGTTGGAAAGTTGTCTTTTGGATAGGCTTTGTTAATATCCCTATAATCAACACATACACGAATACTGCCACCTTTCTTATCAATTGGAACAGGGTTGGAAACCCATTCTGTTAGAGCCACCAGATAAATAAAACCATCTTTGAGAAGTTTTTCAACCTCGAGCTTGATAGCCATTGCTTTACATGGGTGGACTGGACGAAGGCGCCGTTTGATAGGTTTAGCTCCAGGGTATGTCTTTATCTCATGTACAACAATAGCAGGGTTGATACCTGGCATCTCTTCGTAGCTCTAGGCAAAGATGTCACAAAATTCTTTGAATAGAGATGTATAGGTGACGATTTCATTCGGAGAGCACAAAGCTCCAATATGAATATTTTCAACTATCCTAGGTTTAATGGATATGTCAATGGGAATCATGGGAGAGATATTATTGAGGTTCCCTTTGGCAAACACATCATGTGTAGATCCGGGAACGGTCGATATGACAACAACGGTCGACAGAGTCGAAATCCATTGGTAGTTCTCGAGAGTGTGTTGTTCCAGAAAGAGTATGGAATGATGATGCCCATCATCCCAAGGGGTGTCCTCCATGACGGACACGATCATCTCATCAGTGGGAAAGATGACATGGAAAGGATCGGGAGACAACTCATCAAGAGAGGGGGTAGAAGGTGTTGCTAATTGAATGGACTGATAAACAGATTCAACTGGACTTAATGGCATGACATCGTCGAAATGAGTGTGATCTCCAGGGTCAGGGACTATCCAAGGGTCAGAAGACACAGGAAGTTCATGAGGTACGATGGAGATCATGTTGATAGAAGCAACTGACAGGTGTGGAACATCGGGCGGTGGAATGGGGAAAGTACCCATTAACGAAGAGTCTTTTAAAAGGCCTACACTGACATTCTCGCAACCTGGTGGGGTTTTAGCTATAAATGACACGTTGCCAGTACGAGTATCAGAATTGAAGAAGGCAAGTTGGTCAATAGTAACTACCTTTCCTTGATGAGGAAAACGTACTACAAAGAAAAGTGTTGACACAACTGCACGCATGGAATCTATCCAGCTACGACCAAGCAGAAAATTATAATCAAGGGGAGCATCGAAGACTTCCACTTCAACTTGGACCGTCTTACCTTCTAGTGTAACAGGCAACAAAGGAAGAACACCGTAAGGCTTAAAACCAGAGCCATTGAAGGCTTTCAGAGTATTTTGTGATTCATTTAAAGGAGGAGAGCCAATGGCTTTCCAACAAGCAAAAGACATTACACACATAGAGGCACCCTCATCAATAATAGTTCAGCAAATTTTCTTGTCAGAGACAACAAATTGTATCTGGAACGAAAGCTAAGGGGGTAACCTTGGAATATGATCTTCCAAGTCAAAGACTATTAAATTCATATCGGTTGGATCAATGCCACCTATAGATTTCAATAGTGCCTTCCATTGTGCAGGACAAGACTGAAGGACTTCAAGGGTTGACATCACTAAAGGTGCCTCGGCCAGATCTTCAACAATGTTGTAGTTCTAGTCCGCACGAGCATGAGGATTGAAAGATGATTTCCTAATGACACCTTTTGGGGGTGGTTGTAGAACTGTATCAAGGCTTGGTCATTCAAGATGAAGAGGACCGTTTGTAGGTGGAGTCAGTGGAGAGGGTTGTACCAAAGCAGGAGGTAAATCGTCAACCTTCTCCTTAGACGGAGAATAATCTTTGGCTCTAGTCGTGAGTGCAACGTTGTTTGGCTTAGAATCACCAGTACACATCAAAACATATGATGTCGTAGAAGTATATGGTTGGTCATGGATGACCAACTGAGCCTGTTGTTGAGACGGGAAGGGTTGGGACAAGACTGCTGGCATAGATGGTTTTGGAATTCCTTGAAGGAACTTAGTAACTTCATCAAGTCATGGACAATCCTTCATGTAGTGATCGTCACCACAGATAAGGCAAGGGTATCGTGGTTTGCACTTATCTCGATCTT
>JASDQU010260933.1:0-15646 GCA_032191745.1 Picea mariana
CAGGTTTATTTGATCAGGAGTTGGAGACTACAATGATATACTGATATAATCATAGTTGTATCAAACTCTTAGAGAATCAAATATTCCATGATAGGTCGAATCATATTGACATCATATATCACTTCATTTGAGATAGAATCTAGAAGGGAGAAATGAATCTTTAGTATATTTTCACAGATGAACAAGTTGTAGATATTCTGACCAAACCCTTGGTTGAAGGGAAGTTTGTATTATTCAAATAAAAACTTGGAGTGGTGTAGAATACCTTCATTGCTAAGAGGGAGTGTTGATGTTTGTAGCATCAGACATGTATTTTCTCATAGGTATAAGCGTCTAGACGTGTGGAAATTGTCCAAATCCTTCTACCTTGAGACTTTACTTTAATTAAAGTAAAGTTATTTTATTAATTAGATGATTTATTTAAGGAAATGTTAAAATTAATTAGCATTTAATATTAGTCATTGATCTCAAGTGAAGTGAGAAGTAATCTCAACCGTCAATCACTTTGGAGATTAGGGTTAGGTTATAACTGAAGATTATAAAAGTAAGGATAGGGTGAAGGAGGAATACAATTGAATGTGAGACATGGTTGGATCACGAAGGACTGTGATTCAAGGAGATCTTGGACAGGTGGAGAAGGACTTCCATCTAGAGATCAGGTCAAGGAGAAGAGAGAACAAAGGAAACCACAAATATTTTTGTATAGTCCTTGAGGTCGTGTATAGAGAATTAAATGGAGTTAGGAATGTATACATGGGTTTTCTTAAGGAAATCCACATACAACTCAAAATGTGTGCCATATCTAGGTTGTATAGCAGATACAACTTTGCCAGTTTTGTTTGCAGTTGTATTTCTGTAAGTGGTCCATTATCCCTGTTACGGAAGATCTAATTTTATCATAATAAAAAATATCAGTACTGGTTTTCCCTCCAGGGTTTTTCTAGGGGTATCTACCCAAAAATATTGGTGTTTATGAGTGCATGATTTGGTTTCCAGTGTTACTTCCACTATATTTGATTGAGTTGAATATTCCAGCATTTTTTTTTTTTTTTTTTGTGGGCTGCTAACTTGATTTGCAGTAAGGAAATCACTATATAAAAAGATATCTAGGTTCCATAGTAAGGAGATTTCAGTAGAGGGGTCCAAGGGGGGGGATTATTCATAGGTATTAATTCCAACCCACTTTCCTAAAATCATTACTTTGATTGAAACTTCTTATTTATTTTTGAGTGTATGAGAGCCCAATCATTAAACACATGTAAGAGGGGTTGGTTGAAAAGGTCACATTGCATAGTTATGAGAGCATGTGGGCTGAGCACAATAAACCTTGGGAAATGTGAGTCAAATGTCATCAGTAAAATGGATATTGGAGTGGCCATTGTGGGAGGTTTTTTGCATGTATTTTTGGGAGTAGCAAGAGAGTGTGGAGCATTGAATCTTGAAGGTAGCCATAGTAAGTGTTTTGGGTAGCTGGTTGGAGCTCTTGTTGCATGAAGAAGCAAAATAATAGGCCTGTAGAGAGGGAGATTTATGTGTGATATATTTTCCCTTGAAAAATGGGTTGTTCTATTAGTTTTATTAGGGAAAATAACATCTATGAAGTCCCCAACAATAGATATTCCTAAACAACCTTGTTTTGGAGCCTTGGAGGGAAGGCCTGAGGGACCATGTGCAGTGAAGGGGTGATACATATTTTATGAGTAGAATGAAATGAATACAAATTATTAACAAGTTCTTAACACAAAATAATAGTGATACAATAAAACTAGTTTTCTATTCAATAAGGAAATAAGCTAAAACTGTAAAATGCAGCAGAAAACAAGCTTGCTGGAATGGTGGCAGCGTATCTCTGAGAAGAGATGTGACGACTACGCTCATTTGCAAGAACATGGTTACAATGAGGCTTTGAAGGCATTTTTAAAATAAATATGAATGTCAAAAACCCTAGACATCCAAAAACCTAACCCTAGGAGATGAAGCACCAAAAGTAATGTAAGTTAGTACATCAAATTTCTGGGGTCGTAACTCTTGCATACGATATCCATTTGGGGTGCACAATAGCTCGTTGGAAAGGTATCATCGAGGAGATTCATTTTGGGGGATCAATTATCTCTCGTCTGTCCTTGAGAAGGTCGATCCCAAAAAACCTTCATTTAGGCCCTCAAAATGGCCCCGGAAGTTAAAAACTACTAAAAATAGTAAATTACCAAAATTGCCAGAAAACTATTTTGAGCCAGTTGGAAAAGGTGGGTGGCCACTGATATCCACTTGGATCAATCCTCCCTCCTTAGGAATCAATGGTATCCATTGCGTTGATTTCCCCCATCAGATGAGGAAATTTCTGCTGAATTTGGCCCTGGGTGAGCCACTTGCCTTGGTGCAGGAGCTGCCCTGCTTTGATGACTCGATAAAGATGGATACTTTGTTGTCGATTGCACTTGATCTATGTATCCACAATCTGATCACTGGATGCATGGTTTTTGTAGTCGGGATTGAGCTCTGTTGGTGTCAGCTGTTTTTCTACTTCTGAGGTGTCTAATAATGGTGGGACATAATGGCGAAGGAGATCCACATTGAACACTGGGTGCAGGCCAAGGAAATGAGGAATGTTGAGATCAAAAGAATTATCCCCCACAGCCTTGGTGATTGTGTACGACCCATAATAGAGTGGGAGAAGCTTCCGATGGGGTCATTTAAGGCATTCTTTTTGTAAGTGCAACTAAACTTTGTCACCCACCTGAAACTTATGTGGTACCTGATGTTGATCATGGTGCTGCTTGTACTTGTCATTGGAATTTTGTAGGATATCATGAACATTTTGGTGGATGTGTCAGAGTTTATACATCCTATAGGAATGCTTCATCCATTACTGATTCTGGAGTAGAAGTGGGATAACATTTCCATGGACTTCATCATGGGATTGCCAAAGGTGCAGGGCAGGGACTATATCTACGTGGTATTGGATGGATTGATTAAATATGCACACTTATTTTCCATTCCTTCAAAGTAAAACACATCTCAGGTAGAAGATCTATTCTTCAGGGAGTTGTTTAGACTCCATGGTCTTTTGAGGAACATAGTCAGTGACCAAGATAGCAGGTTTCTTAGCGCATTTTGGCAAGATCTATTCAGGTTATATAGGACAAAGTTAACACCTAACACTAGCTATCACCCCCCGACAGAATGACAGATCAAGACAATAAACAAATGGATCGATGGGTACCTAAGGAACTATGGGTCAGGGTAGCAGTGGGCATGGATAAAGTGGTTTCATCTTGGGGATAATTTCTACAATACCACTCATCACATGTCCATCAGGATGAGCCCATTCGGGGAATTGTATGTCTATGATGCTCCATATTTTTGTGGATTTAGAATTTTGGGAGAGCATATATCCCAAGTCCAAATATTGGTTGTAGGAAATCCAGGATATCTTGAGGGTCTTGAAGGAGAATTTTTAGACCACCCGGAATCAACATAAAGTGTATGCAAATAGAAACAGGGTAGAATCCAACTTTGAGGTTAGGGACCTAGTCTTTATCTATTTGCAGCCTTACAGAAAATTGTTGTTGAACAAGATTGATGTTGATAAGATAAAGCCTCATTTTTATGGACCCTACAGAGTGATCAAGAGAGTTGGGGAGGTATCATATGAGTTGTAACTACCATAGGGTAGCAAGATCCACAACACCTTCCATGTATCCTGCCTCAAGAAGGAATTGGGACAACATGTCACTACCTTAGCAGATATTCATCCATTAGATGAGGAAGGCAAGTTGGTCATAGCACCTGAGAGGATTGTTGATGTCAAGGAATGGAGATTGAGGTGTAGGGTCATTGGAGATTACTTAGTTGTATGGCGAGGATTTATTGCAAAAGATGTTAATTGGGAAGGAGAGAAGATCTTACAACACCTTGATCTAGAATTGCTTGAGGACAAGAAATCATGGGAAGGGAGGGGAGTAATGTCCCCTTCCAATTGATCATAATTAAGGATGAATCAATAGGCTATATGACTCCCATAGGATATATTCAACAAGGAAAAAGGGAGTCAAGGAGGTTTAATTGGTGTCAAACCCAAAAGTGACATTAAATAAAATAAATAATTATATTTAAATGGAATTGGAGGGAAAATTAAGTGAGGGTTTGATTTGGTCAAAAAGAGGGAAAGATCTAGAAGGCTCAGAGGAAGGATAAATAGAGAGGTAAACCCTCTCTTTGGCATTATGATTTTATCTCTTGTTGGTATGCTCATTGAGAAATATTTCGTTAGGATTTGGAAAAACCATTCCATTTCAGTTTAGTTTCAGTGGTGCAATATATACCCTAGCTAGAAAAGGAGGATGATTCATCCATAGTCCTCATTTGAGTTCATTTTGGTGTTTGGTTTCATCTTGGAAAGAATTTGGAGGCATATCAGCTTACACAGGGGATTTGTGACATTTCTCATGGGGAGGTCGATTGTCATATCTACATGTTCCAGGAAGGTTTCACGTAACTGTTTAAGGAGACACCCCCATGGGTTGAGCACAGGTTGACTAGCAAGGCCCCACTAGACGTCCAATAGTCGTCCCTCTAAGACCTCTGGGAATCAAGGATTGCAACAGTTCATTGGATCGGGATTATGAAGGTCACAGGAGATATTTGAGGGTTTCTTGCAGAGTGGATACCACTGGAGAAGAACAGTGAAGGACTTGGAGACCCTTGGATCAATGGACATAAGAGATTGGAATCATTCCAGTTTTTCTTGTATTTTTTTTGTAGTAGATTTTGTAGCTTCCTAGAAACCATTAGATGTGTGTGCTTAGGATTATTTTGCAGTTGTTATTACAACCATTAGATGTCATTTTATTGCTGATATTTTTGGGAGTTTCCATCCATAGTAAGATTCCATGGTAATCTGCTCTATTTTATGTGTAATGGATGAATGCAATATGTTTGACAGTATTCCTATTTGAGCAAACTATTGTAAGGAGTTAACAACACCAATAATACAAGTGTTTGGAACATTTACATAAGAAGAAGTAACAATTTAGGGACATAAAACATAATATTCCCACCTAGCCCTATTGGGGACATTACACACTAAATGTTTTTATTGTTTTTTAAAGGAAAAAGGAAAATAAATGGCTTGGAAAAATGTTGCATCACAAAATAAGGGATGCAACGCACCCTCAACAAAGGAATCCATAAATGAGACAATATGATCCATTGATATGTCAAGAAAACCATTCCCAAGAGTAATTCCATAATCCCCCTCATACTCATTACATGATCTAAAGAGGGTGTTCTTGGGAAACATTCCTTCAATTAGGGATTGGCCTACCCAATAGAGCACCATAACACCCTTCCCATACCTAAATGTGGAAAAAATTAAGGTCTTTGAGCATTTGTTTAATTTGAAAAGGGGGGACTCACCACACTTGTTTGGGTGGTTCTTTAAGTAAAATGGGCTCACTTGGCATGATTCATATGAATTGTGGACCCTTGGAGGTTGTATTTACTTTGTCTTTGCAAGAACTTGCCCAGTGAAAGTCATTCATAAAGGAACTAAGCCACTTGGACCTTCATAGGGGCATGAAATCCCATTATATGGATATTTCACCCCACACATTGGAGGCCTAGGATGATGAGCATTGCACCTTGGATGATGTCTCTAGCACATGAACGAGGCCTGAAACCATGAATAAGAGATAGCTTCACCCTCTTCTTCCCAAATGACCCTCTTTTGTAGCATGACGTCACACATTTAGGAGGTCGTTTGGTGTATTTTGTGCACTTGGTAGTTTTTGGGACATGACTTTTGGGACCAGTTTTGGGAACTTCACAGTGCACGCAAAAGAAGGAAAGGAAGATGGTGCACTTTCAGGATCAACACGCATGAAAGGATGAAAACAATTGTAATCCGTTAGGCATTTTGGTCCATGAAAAATGGATAAGATCTAATGTAATAGTATACATATGTAAGGGTTGGGATAGAGAAGAAAATTAGAAATTAGTTGAGAGTGAGTGAGAGTAAAAAGAGATAAGTGTGCACTGTATGCGTGAATGTAAGAATGAAGAGAGGCATATAGAGGATAGGAGAATGACAAGGGAATAATGTGTGAGCATAGTGTGCACATTTTGTAAGGGATGATTATGAATAATAATGTAAGAAGTCAGTCGTTGTAGACATAGCCCATCTTGGGTGAACCACATTAAATCCTGGTGTATTTGTGTTATGATGTGTTTACTTTTCTATTTATTGTGCGCACATAATGTGTGTTTCGTTAATATCAATATGTTATCTGTTCTAATGTTTCTGCACACATGATAAATAGTATAATGAACAAATGCTAAGTGTAACGGTGATGATGAATTCCTCCCATCCCTTCATGATTGAAGAAACCCAATTCCTACAGTCCCCATAGATACCTCCGGTGAGACTTCACATGCTTTCGGGTGATGGTGAAAGGGCCAATATCTTAGAGTTTTGTTGGTGAATTAATGTTGAACCCTAGGTCTACCCACTAGATGTAAAAAAATGGTTTTATTGTCGGGAACATGATTTGTAATTGAAAGTAATGTGGAGGTTGAATAAGGAATATATCGAACAATGGTTAGACATAAAAGAGCACAATTTTTCCAGATATTGGAATAGGAACCGACAGATCAGTTTGGAGCAATGGTTGCAAAGGTATGTACTCACATATTTACATGATATTTTCTTCCCTAATTTCCCGAATGTCTTGGTTGAGTGGTTATAGAGGTTAGCTGAAAAGAATGGAACATTCTGCACTATTACTCCAGGGAATTGGACCTTTTAATTGATTCAAAAATTTAATACTATAAGTAATTGAATCTTGCACACAGTTGATTTCTTGTTGAATAGTGTATTAGGGGGTTATATAACCGAGTTTTCTATATATTTTATCTAGTAATATAGTGTTGTTGAAAGAGATTTATTTAAATTTCCATTTGGAAGATACTTGAAATCATTGTCTACTTGGATCAAGATGTTGTTGTATGATAAGGGGGTTATGAAGATGGAATTTTATTTTCCTAGTAGCTAGGCACCTTTGCGCACATAGGGGGACTGGGAGATGAGAAGGGGATGGTATGTGTGTATGAAGAAGAGGGGTGGAGGAAATAATAAATGAGGAATGGATGGGCTAAGAATGTCGAGAGAAGAAGAATGTGCAACGAAAGAAGATATTGGAGTATTGCGCAGTGGAAAATGATTTCGGTATAGTAGGAAAAGTAACTTGGATGATAGAGAAGAGAAGCCATTAATGAGTTCTATTATCCATTAGCCATTCATTCATTCATCATTCATCATTAATCATTCATGAATAGATAATATCCATTCATGAATGATGAATGGATATTATCCATTCATCATAGAAAGATTCAGGATTAGCCTTTACGACCTTACAACATGCCTCTTTATAGGTTTTACAGTAGGAAAATCCATAAAGCCATGGTGCCAAAAATGGTTACAGATCCATGCAGATCATTGGATACAAATCCCATGAATCTTAGGATTTTGTTATAGTCGACTCCAAGTCTAATTACCAATCGACTAATAGTCGACCTTCATTCGATTGCCACATGCCTACATTTCAACCTCTTGTTGGTTGACCTCTTCGACTTGTTGTCGATGCCTTTACCATGTTAAAATGCCTCGATATTCGACTTCAACTTTACTCGATCAACTAACCTAAACCTTATACTTTTTTTAGATCTACCTTGACCCTCGACCTATTGTCGATCCACCTCGACTTTAACCATCAGTCGATCCACCTTGACTAGAATTTCACTATAAAGAATATAACAACCCAACATTCTTTCACTTGTTGTCTTCTTTGTTGAAGCCGGGATATTCCTAAAATTTCATTCATAGATCCAGGGAAACAATTCCCATTTCCTCTTTGCACCAAGATAACTTCACAACACTCACAGATTTGGTCAACAAGTCTGCTATGTTTTCCAACGTGTCTACTTTCTCTAGTGGCACCTTGTTTCTTTCAATCATGTCTCTCACAAAATGGTATCGCACATCAATGTGCTTAATATTCGAATGATAATTAGGGTTATTATCCAAAAATATTGTGTTTTTACTGTCGCAATTTATCTTCATAGCTCTCTAATCAAACCCAATTCTTGAACACAACCTTTGCAACCATACTGCTTCTTTCCTTCCATGAGTGGTTGCCATGTATTCAAATTTTGTTGTTGATAAGGCTATGCCCATCTATTGCTTATTCATCTAGATTATTTCTCCATCGAACATCTTGAATACATATCCATTGGTTGATCTCCGTCAATCCATATCTCCATCCCAGTCGACGTCGACAAACCTATGTATGTTTAATTTGGCATTGTCACCTCTGGGTCTTCCTTGGTAGAATATATCATAGTCCTTCATGCCACACTTGGAGGATAAATTGGACAATAAATTCTTCTTCACCTCATTTATTGCATCCATTTTGTTTCCAATCAGTGACATGTCATCTACATACACATCTACATATATGAAACGCCCACCTTCTTCCTTGGAATATATACAGTGATCAACTTTGCTTCTCACAAATCCCAAACTAAGAATGTATGTGTCAAAATTCTATTACCACATCCATGGTGATTTTTTTATACAATAAAGGTATCTTTTTGGTTTTCACACCAACTCTTTCTTTCCCTTTACTACAAATCCTTTAGGTTGTTTCCTGTAGATTTCTTATTCTAGGTCCCCACATAGGAATGTTATCTTCACATCCTTTTTTTCTATTTCCAGATAAAATGTTGTAGCCAGAGACATTAGTACTCTAATGGAAGTTAATTTTTCAATAGGGGAAAAAATCTCACCGAAGTCAACTCCCTTGACTTGGGAATATCCTTTCACTACTAGTTGAGCTTTGAACTTCTCGACTTGTACTATGACATTCATCTTCTTCTTGAATACCCATTTTTTACTGAAATGATTTCTTCCACTAGGTAACTTGACTGAATCCCATGTCTCATTATTGTGCAAGGATTCCATCTCTTCGACCATGGCATCCTTCTAGAGTTTACCCTTTGTCAATTCAACTACCTCACTGACTGACTTGGGTTCATCATCCATGAAAGTTAACACGAATGCGGAACAAAAGTTGGGCGGACTACATATTTCGAATAGTTTTATTACCTTTTGTGACCTCCTTACCACCATAGTCTATTGTTAAACCTCTTCCTCTAATTAAGTCGACTCATCTGAATCAAATTCTTCCTTCCTCAATTCAAATCACATTGTCTCAATATTATTCTTGATTTGAACAGTTTCTTCAAGCTTGGACTTACCTCCAACTTCTCCGAAGACCACATATCAACTATACATTGTTCTCCTTGATGCAGTATCTAAGATCTTATATCCTTTCATTCCTTCATTGTATCCAATGAAAATACATTTGACTACATTCTTGTCCAACTTGCTCCTCTTTTCCTTGGGAGCATGCACAAATGCATCATAGCCAAATAAATTGAGACGTGCAACCAAAGGATTCTTACCTGACCATACATCATGCGGAGTCATTTCAAATAGTCCTAACAAAGGAGACATATTCACCAGATATATTGCAGTGTCGATTGCCTCTGCCCAGAATTCTTGTGCGAGCCCAACACCACTGAGCATGCTCCTTTCCTTATCCATGAATGTTCTGTTCATTCTCTCAGCAAATCCATTTTTTTGTGGGGTATATGGTGTGGTATTTTAGAGTGCTATACCACATTGTTTTTCTATAGTGGGAAAATCCCCCTATGGACTACACTAGGGTTCAACATGTAGGAAGATCACAACCGTCTAAAAGTCTCCTACTTTTCTAACTACCCCAAATGTATCCCAGAATCATACATGAAATACAAGGTAAGAAGGATCATGTAACTGTATCTTTTACTCCGCGCCCGATGTCGATCCTCTCGCGCTTGATAGCTCCGCTGACTGCAAGCCTCCTCCCAAGTCTGACCTGCATTCACAAACAAATAAACATGAAACTAAAAACATGCATCTCATATATAAATCATGGGTTAGATGTTAGAATAAAGCATAAATCAAATACAAACATTTGACACATCATATTTTGTGACAGGAAATGTATTTCTTTTATTGATATCATAATGTTCACTTACAACAAGGTCGACGACTGCTCCATGAACCTTGTCTGGGATCCTGTTCACCAAGATCCAAGTGCACCTATGAGTATCTTTCTCCTCTCAACATTCTTCTTGGAAATGGAATGGGCTTATGATGGAGGAAAAACGAAAAAATGGGGAATCCTGATGCAATTCTCTCAACAAGGCTGCAAATACTTGGGGTGAGGAGGGGATGTGAAATGGGCAGAGTTTTACTGTTCTTATCCTTCCCTTAGGGATGATACCCCAACACCTCCTTTTATATGACAAAAGGATGGTTATCCAGTTGGGTGACGGGCTATAGGTGGTGGATTAGTTGGGAAACTACCCAATAGCGTGTAATCTCAACAAATTCCTTGCAACTTTTTAATTTTTGCAACTTTTGCAAGTATACGCGGGTTGTAATGGTGCAACTAGAGTATGTACGCAGGCTGTAGTGGTGTAGAATGCATGTGTATGTGGGAAGTACTAGTGTAGGGCACGTACATCTTCAAAAATAGTATTTTTAAGAAGATCAACTCAGTGATGGCTTGGAAAAAATAGCAAGTAAGAAGGACAAATGTTAGGTATGCATGTATGGAGCAATTTAGGGTTATAATAGATGCCCCCTAATGTTTGAGGTTAGAAGATAATCTGATGGCTGAAATACATTACAAAATCTCCACCAATGTACGAAGTGAGTGAGCCCGGGACTAGAGTTCGAGAGGTTTCATGTGCAAAAATAACAATTGTCTCTCTGAGGCAGGAATACCCATGCTCGGGATGAAATAAATCATGGATGACAATCAAATACACTGCAGATCCATGTCATATAACTATATAAAGTGTATCCAAGAGAAATACACAATGGATATACATCTCAAAATCAAAGATATACATGTATAGTATCCATATTTAAGAAGCAAATGACCCCTAATGGCTGGAGATGAGGCCTTCAAAGCTCGAGAAACAACTTCAAGATATTCAAAATTGGGTAGGAGTGTAATTTGGGTGTTCGACTTCACTACCCATAGGTCTTCGACGACTCGTCCGAAACAAACAAGAGGATCTGAGTGATCGGGCAGAGAACTTCATTGATTTCGAACAAGGACTTGATTGGACTTTCGGGATGGCCGGACATGAGGTCAAGAGACAAACTATAGAAAGGTTGACTTAGGTTGGGTGAAACTTCCGTTGGAAAATAGCATGAAAGATGATCAGACTTAGGCAACATGACTTTGACATAAGTTCACGATGCAGAAGGCAATGCAAACTCTCCATGTGTTTGGAACAATAAATAAATGAAGGAGGACACAACTCTATGTAGAGAGAACATCTTCCTAAGGTCATATTAAATCCCAAAGCTTGACGAACAAACCAAAGGATGTGCTTTGTCCAAGGGTGACTCATTGTGTTTCCAAAAAAGAATATATATTTCTCGTCCTCTTTTTGGGGTATTTTTTATTTTTTCTTGACTTTTTCAATATTTTTAAAGATCTTGAAAAAGAATAAAAGAATGCTACATTACAAACAAGGAACGAGTGTCGTAAGAATACTAGTTGCAAGAGAGAGGAACAAACTAATGCTCAGAGCAAGGAGACATGTGCAGGAAAAGGACACTCAAGGAAAATTCCTCCATGGGTCAAGGTGTCAGGTCGCAGAGGCAAAGTGCTACAAGGCTTGTATATAAGGAATACTTCAAAGGTTTAGTTGAGAGAAATATGGAGCCAACATTATCCCAAAAATGCAGAGATGCAAATGTGATTAGCAGGAAATGATGAAACCCCCTTCAATGTGTTTTTCACGAGCCTAGAGAAGGTAGGATCGGTGGGTTTTTCACATTTAGAGAGTCTGAAAAAAACATAAAATAAGACTCTACTAGGGTACTGTTTTCGAAAATAGTCTAGTCGGTTCAAAAAAGGGGTAAAATAGCATCGAAAATGTCTATTCATAACCATTTTAACGAGTGTGACACAAGCAAGATCACTCGACAATCTTCTCAATTTTAAGGAGTTTGAAAAGAGCTTAACTATGGACTCTGTATAGTATTTTCTTCTGGACCAATTAACAAGTGTGAAGGAATAAGGTCACTGGATGATCTTTTCAATTTTAAGGATTCTAAAAAGAGCTTAACTATGGAATCTATAAGGGATGTTCTTCTGGACCAATTTAACGAGTGTGAAGGAACAAGGTCACTCGATGATATTTTCAATTTTAGGGAGTCTGAAAAGAGATTAACTATGGACTCTATGGGGGTTCCTTTTCATAAATTTAGTCCCTCAGCCCCGAAAAAGGTTTAAACTTATACCTGAGAATACTCTTCTATTGAACCAAAATTCCTAGAGTATACCTTTGTTCGTAAAATTGACCATCCAGATCGAAAAAGGGGTAAACTACCGCCAGATAGACGTGCCTTCAAATTTTAGTTTGGCGAGCGTGAAGGAAAAAAAGATCACTTGACAATATTTTCATGTTTAGAGAGTCTCAAAAGGGTTTAAAGGAGATTCCAAGAGGTTACTTTTCTTAGTTAATCCAGACCAGATTGAAAAGCATAAATGTAGTCTCATCAGATGTTGATTTCGTATTTCAAAGCGAGCTTTAAAGTCAAAAAAGTATGCTCATTTTTGGGAGTACCAAGGGTGAGGCCAAGAGTGATGACATATCAAACATATGAGGCTCAATATCGTAATTAGGACAGGACTAACAAGGAATTCCAAGCCTAAATTCATTAACGATGACATGGATGCCAAAATGCAACAAGGATCTACCTAGGGCATCCATGTAAAGGTAGGGTCTACCACCTAATTATGAGACTTCTAAAGTATCAATGACGGTTCTATGTCGCAGTTCAGTGGGATCGATCCTATGGAAAAGAGGAAAAGACAACAAGATGCAGAAAGTGGAGGTGAAATCATAACTAATATGCAAAAAGTTGGAAAAACGAATTTTACCAAAGGACCTTTATAAGTGACCCATCTCCCACAAATTTACCAAACTTAAAATCAAAGTGTATTGTAACATCCAATAAGAAACTTAAGGACCACACTAAATGATTTTCAAGCTAGAAAAACGACAAAAGGGTTCATAAAAGTGGCAAAAAAGGCCAAAAAAGTCTATAAATAGAAGCTGACAACTCATTTTCACCATTGCAAATTGAGAATTAACCAAAAAGCAAAAAATACCCACTTTCTAAAAGAGTTGATTCTGGGAGTTTCAGAGGATGAAACGAACTTCCGCTCGGACCAAGTAAGTACAAATTCATCCCTCTTGCATTTCCATACCTCTTTTATGCATTTCTCTTAGTTTTTTGGGGGGTGTGCCATCCTAAAAAAGGGTGGACCTACGTGTAAGTTGGTTGTCTAAGGACATCCCGCATATGCCCATGGGCAGAAAACAATCTGCCCGTGTGCATACGTGACTGTGTCCAAGACAGGCCACGTACACCCTCAATAACATAGAAAAAATGAAAATGCAAGAGCTAACTCTCCCCTTGGCCTTGTCATGTAAAAGGATGTATGTCCACTGGAGAAAGAGGGAGCACGAGGATATTAATATCTTGGTCAATGAGGACCTTGCTGCTAGCGCCACATTGAAACAATGCGGGTTATGGAAGTTCTACCGGTGTCCACTCATGAGAGCACAACCCAGGCTGTTGAATGCCTTGGTGGATTATTGGCATCCTGACGCCGAGGTGTTTATGCTTGAG
The DNA here is from genome assembly GCA_032191745.1 of Picea mariana. Classification (NCBI taxonomy): domain Eukaryota; kingdom Viridiplantae; phylum Streptophyta; class Pinopsida; order Pinales; family Pinaceae; genus Picea; species Picea mariana. The sequence goes on from JASDQU010260933.1 coordinate 13,829, forward strand.
GGGTAGGCATTGACTCCAACGACTGAGGATATATACTTTCTGACTGGCCTCTCGAGGAGAGGGGAACCAGTCGAATTGCGTTCATTTCACCCTGGGCCCTTCAACATCATCAAGTTAATCGACATGCATTGTGAGGACGACACTGAGAAAGTAGGTTCTCAGTTTCCAATAAACAAGATTACGAACTGTTGGCACAGGGGTAGACCCATGGTTCAACGCTTCAAAAACACACCAACAAAACCTTAACTATCAACCCTTTCGGCAACACCTACGAAACAGATGAAGTCTCACTCGAGGTAGAGGCAGGGGGGTTGTAGGTATCAGGTGTCTACAACCAAGCTGGGACATAGATATGTGATTATAACACTTAACAGATCACTTAGCCAACAATATGCATTAGTTCATGAGTCTTATTCACATCACAGATCAAACCCTAAGTACAGAACAACGCAGTAATAATCAAGATCAATCCCTTAAAATCTCTTAGCACATAGCATTGACTCAGGTCTAGCATTCATTCACCTTTAACATTATTAAGCACTAAGATACGCCATTAGATGCATTTATTATAACAAAACTGAGCATAAATCACATAAACAACATCGCACAAAGCACATCAAGACATAGGATATACGTGGTTCACCCCAGTGTGGGGATACATCCACCAAATTCTTCTTCTTCTTTATTAGTCTTGGATATTCTTACATTCATCTGCTCCTGTGCAMAAAGCCACGGAGCCTAACTCTGTAGTGGACAGGTGATCTGTGCACAACGCAMTAGATCCACCTTCCCAAAACTAGGTCAAGGCATAGAGCCAACTCCTTAATGGAAYAGAGCCAACTCCTTAATGGCACAGAGCCAACAACCAGATCRCACAAAGAAAGTTCCAATCTCTTTCACTAAGSYAAACATACTATGCACATAGCTAACACTACTACTTACATCRCTTTGCACATAGCCAAACTAGTAACTTGTGCTTTCTACATTACATTCCTTCCTATATATASTTTTAACAAAGGGCCTAGACATGGGTAAACCCATGGGCCGACATCCCATAACCCATTACATAAACCCTAAAACCCTTTGTTGGGTCCACAAGCCCACAAAATGAGTGAGATCCCATGATTTTTKCTCCGCCTCGRAACTCCAGCTTCGACCATCATGTCRAAGTCCCAAAAGTGGTCAAACACGACCAATATTTCCTCAAAACTTGGTCAAGGGCCAACATGCCCCCAACACTCACTTGTGATTCATCCCGAGTCACTTAGATCTGGGTAACACTGCTTCAAAGTATTTGAGCTTAGATTGAGCTGCCTCGACTTGCTACTTTKCCAGAGCCTCCTGCTCGGTGAACTCCTAAATTAGCTTTTTTGTAACAGGCCCTTCCAAGTGTTGTTCCATTATCGTAACTACTTGTTCTAGCTATGAGCCTTGTCCTTCAATCTCTTCAAAAAGCGTGCAGGATTCATCTTGCATCAGCTGGATTCTCTATGTAACCTCCATGACTCTGCTCTAGATGACAGTAACATGTTGTTGGATTGTGCATTGTTTATGTGATCCTTTTATCCTCTCGACTACAGTGAGTAGCTTCATCTGCGCTTGGATGATGGATGCCTCCTTTTGAACCTCCTGGAGCTGTTCTTCTAGTTTCCTTAGCTCTGGATATTCTGCGAGGCATTTGTAGGTCTGTGCACTATGATCACTCAATTTCTTACATTCTGAGGTGAGTGCCCCGATCCTTCCAACTATGCTTTTGGGGATTTCTTCCCTTTGATCATGCACTTCTTGTGGAGTACTCGACACTACTTTAAGTTCTAA
>JASDQU010260934.1:0-15646 GCA_032191745.1 Picea mariana
CACCTTAACCTTGACTGAGAATTCCTCCGGAAGCAAACCCTAGGCTAGATAGCCAAACAAAGAGTAGTGCATCAATCCCTAAGGATAGCGCATCACAAAAGGCTGATCAAATAGTACAAACCCTAGCCAAGAGATATTCAAGCCAAAACTGAGAACTAGCTGCTGCTGCAGCTGCACCTGCAACCCTCCTCCAAACATGCGCACCAGACTGCAACTGCAGTGCGCACCAACTGGGAAACTGCAATTCTGAGATGCTGCAAATGAGAGCTGGTGCCCTGTATTTCTAGTAGATCTTCCAGTTTTGCTGGGGCCGACTTCTCCTTCTTGATAAGTGTCTGTTCAGTATATTATTATTATTTCTGGCCAACTTCTTCTCTTGGAGGCTAATAGCCTAGTATAAATTATCTTCTTGAGCCGACAAGGCTTCTAGGGTTATTAGCCAACTCATTAGGGTTTCTCTTGCTTCCCGGAGTCTTCTATTCTTATCAAGTTTACACGTGGGGGTAAATACCTCCCGCAGCCACCATAATATTAACAGATAGGTCACTAAGAGAATGATTTCAAATTTTAGGCCTTAAGAGTTTCACCTAGAATAAGATAAGAGGTAATTGAAATAAATAAGAAGAAAAAAGCATCTCTGAGAAAGAGTTCCAAGAGTTGAGTTTCATTCATGACCCCTATTTTTTGATTTCCAAGTCTTTTTTCCATCGCCCCTTTCTATCCTCAGTTTTGCCTTAAAACATCAAACATCTTTCTGGTTTTCTCACAGAGGGAGAAGAGATTACATCTTAACTTTGGATGCTGAAAAACAATTCCTAAAAGGTAAACCAATCTTCATGACTCCTCACTCTCCAACTAAACAAAGTTATGCTTAGGCTGATCCTAACTTTCTTAGGTTTCTTAATAGTTTTCTAAGGATTTAGGCTTGCTCGAAGGAACACCCCTTAAATTAATCTTCCCCTTTTTCCTTGCGGACTAAGAAGCTTTGAAAGTTAAAAAAGGGTTGGTCCAGGTAATCAAAGCAAGCTGATAGACCTACATTGCAAATTTTACACAGATACCATCCCTGGTATACTTACTACCACTGATTGCCCCCACTTCGTATTAAAAAAAGTAAAATATAAGACAGATAACTTCACCGGGGTATTGAACAGGCTCGTTGGCAGTGAAGCAATATCTGAGGTTAAATGCATAATTATGATTCGAAGTGGTGAAAGGAAATTCAGTAAAAAGGGACAGATAACTTCACCGGGGTACTGAACAGGCTCGCTGGCAGTGAAGCAATATCTGAGGTCTCTGTAAGGCTGTCATACATAATTTTCACTCTACCCTGGTCACCAGCCTTTTCGAAACTGGATCTGCATCCCAAGTCCAGACAGGGCTCCCCAATTAAAAACATGAAATTTACTTCATTTGATGCAAGCCAAAAGCCCCAGGATCTGTTGGATTCCCTAGGATTGTTTTGACCATCTTAAAGCAAACTTAAATTTAGTAGCGAGAAGGAGAAGATCAAGAATGGGGCTGTAGCTGAGTTTACAACGTTGAGAGTGTTGAAAAGCTTTTCAGAAGTAAGCATAAAATCTATTTTTCCCTCTGTATCCCCTTTCTAAACAAGTTCTACAGAAAGAAGCCCTTGACTCCATTAACCACATAAAGACACTAAGTCTACACGTTCTCCTCGTCCCACAGGGAGACAAGGTCCCCAATTGGAGCCTATGTTGAAACATATTTAAATTTTTTTAATATGAAGACTAAAGCCTTCTTTTTTCATGTTTCAACTTTTCAAGAAGCATAACCCTCAAACTTTCATTCCAAAGGGCCGGTACCAAAACCCCGACAGATTTAAATTCTAATAATAATAAAAAGCTAAAAATTATGACTAATAAAAAAAGGGCTTTCGGGACTCGAGGTTTATTAAGAACATATGTTTTAATACATATCGAATCGCGAAATCCCGATCCCCGATTTCCCGAAAAGTTGAAGTAAATAATTATTAAAATTAAATTAGTCATATCGCTATTTCGGAAATCGAGATGCAACGATAACATACCTCTTGTCAACTCGATCCCTGAAATCCCAAAACGCGAAATTCCGACTCAAAATCTATGTTAATCTAAATTAATTTTGTTTGGAGGTTAGTCCTTAATCCTGATTAATTAATTCGCTAATATCAAAATTTAAGGCTTAAGTTAATCATTTCTCAATTTCAGAAATTGGGATACATCGATGACATACTTCATGTCAACATGATCCCCGAAATCCTGAAACGCTTAATACCGATCAATTATTTTGCTAAAACAAATTTAAGTCCTAATTTAATCTTGTCGTAATTTCGCGATTTCGGAAATCAGGATTTAGTGATAACATACCTCTCGTCAACACGATCCCCGAAATCCCGAAACGCAAAATCTCAACCCATAATTTGTGTTAAACTGAATTAATCCTGTTTTGTCCTTAATCCTGATTAATTAGTTAACTAAAATAGAATTAAGTCCTAATTTAAACATGTCGCGATTTCACAATTTCGGAAATCAGGATTCAGTGATAACATACCTCTCATCAACACGATCCTCGAAATCTCGAAACGCGAAATCTTGACTCTTAATCTGTGATTAGTCTAAATTAACTCTGTTTTGAAAGCATGATTAATGACAATCAATATTTTTAGGTTTTGTTCACGTTTCGGTTTCCGATTGAATGAAATGTTCTGATTTTTGAATTCAAAAGCGCCAAAATGCGGCCACTTAAATAAAAAATAACTGGTGATATGTGACACTAATGCGTATCTTAGTAAATATCTACTGCATTAAATGTCTTGAATTCCTATCAGCTGCGTCAGTCCCTTCATCGTTAAATGAATTAAAAGAGAGTTTGAAGGTCTGTGTTTCACAACATTTTCTGTTTCATACTATCAAGTGCAATACGCATTCAGCCAAGCTTATACACTCCTTTTCTGTGACAGGTTTTCCATCTAACTTAAAGTCATGGCACCGAAAAAAGAATCGAACAAGAGTGAAGATACACAGGAAGGAGATATCATATCCGACACTACGCCACACGCTATTGACTCAATTAAATCTTGGACACAAATCTCTGAATTCTTGGAATACGAATTCAAGAATTCTCATACTGATTCCGATAATCACTTTCGAGACATAGCAGAATCAGAGCTTCATAAGATCGCAACGCGCCCTCGACTTATGGCATACAACGATATGATCAGTTGGGCCCTGGAAAAGGTTGATATTCCGACGAAGACCATCTTAAATGATAAAGGGGTCATTGTCGGCTCATTCAGGCCAAAACATATACAAGTAATGTATAAGCTCTCACCAAATCCTAAATACTCTTTTAACGCTGAGTTTTTAGCTGAATTTCAAAGGAAAGAGTGTACTGAGGCACACTGAACTTATCTTGATTTAATTAGAGATTGGTGGAGATGTCCATCAAAGTTTAGGGCTGATACCCATGGGGTTTATGCCATGACATCTTTGAACAAATACATGGTGTATGTAGCCATAATGTTGTGTAGACTTTTTAGGAAAAAGGATCCCTGCCATTTTCTTGGAGATTGGGTGCCTTTTTTGGAAGAAGCTTTAGAAGGATTCACTTTCAACTGGAGTAAGATTCTGTCTGATAACCTAGCTCAAGAAGTTTCAAACTACAGAGTTGCAAAATCTAAAGGTCAACCAGTGGTCTTTTATATGTCAGCGTACATTGTGGATGCGATTTTCTTTGTGACTTCATTTCCCCTGATGAATTGGAGTTGGAACATAACTTGCCCCGAGCCCGTTCATGAATATCATTCTGCACTTTGGGAAGAAAATGCTAAGGATGCATTTTACGAAATTTGTCATTTCGTAATAATTCCAATGCATAACATGTTTTATGGTTGTGCACCCCCTCGCATTTCTGAGTCAGTATAAGGAAATATCAAAGCAATAGTCGACTGGTTTATTGATGAGAACTTCTCTTATATTAGGGTTTATGGGTGCTCAATTCCCCCTCACGCACTTCCGAAATTCCTTCTGGACAGATTGGTATTGAGGGAGGTAGCACATCAAATAGTGAAAGGTGGTATTGGAATAGAGCTAAAAGTAGCTCAAAAGAAATCCTGGCCAATCTTCCCTATGTATGTTGGGAAATTTTCATTACTGAACCTCGACCATTCTAAAGTAGAGGCTGAAGCATTAGAAGAAATAAAACTGGTAGATATTGAGCATAGAAAACATGACCCTTATCAATTAGTAAGCAGACGTTTGATGCACTGTAATTTGAAAGCTTATGAGCATGAAACATATGTTTATGATGATATTTTCAAGGAGGTTAAAACTTATGAAGAAGTATTGAATAGGGTACATGCCATGCCACCTGACTCACAGGTTGGTTTCATGTCATTCCAGAGTCATAGGCGAAGTTGTTTACCAAAGAGTTTGCAGGGTGAATCCACGACCCCTCCTCCAGAGCAGGAAGGGCCTCCCCCAGGCTTTGAAACAAATGTACAGGATAAATCAAATACAAAAGGAAAAATGAAGGAGGGTGAAATACCTTCGCAAGAAACAGAAGTCCCCCAGACAGAAAAATCAGATGCAAGGAAAGGAAAGGAGTTAGAAACACCTTCAGAAATCCCTGAGAGTTTTCCGAAAAAGGTAGGGGGAACATCATCGACAGAACTTGGAAGTCCCATTACTTCCTTGACTCCATTGCAGTCTACTTATGGAAACCCCCACGAGGGAGTTCTATACATTAGTGATCTTGAGCCTATTTCTAGGGATGAGATTCCTTCATCCGATTATTTTTTTAGTAAAAAGAGGAAGGCTATCCTGAAACAGGAGATGCATCCAAGAGGAGATATGATGATTAAAAAACACAAAATCATTATAGATGGACAAAAACTTAAAGAAGGAGAATTCACTACAGAGATAGTAGGCACAATGGGAGCCTTAGCATCAACGAATTTGTACTCTGTCGGTAGTTTGACAACTATGTTGGAATAGAAAGACCAAATGATAGCTCAACTACAGGGTCAATTGAAAGAGACCGAAAGGAATATTAGTTGGGGAATAAAAAAGAGTCTAGAACAAGCTAGATTAAATGATATTCAAGAGATTCATAAACTAAAAGCAAGCTTAGAGGAAGCGGATCAGAAAATACAGGTAACTTAGGCACAGGTCCTAAAGCAAGAAGAAACAAATAAACAATTACAAGATAGGATTAGTTCCATTTCAAATCAAGTGGTAGAGCTTGAAAGTTTCCAGGCCCAGGTATTGGGAATACATTTGTAGATAGAAGAGGAACAACATGGAGTGTTTTTAAATCTGGAATTTATTCAGAATTACTTTCAGGAAACAAGTAAAGTTTTGGAGAACATTCTCCTGAAATAAAGATAAGTAAAAATAGCCATGACAACTTTCCAAAAAGCAGTGGCCCTTTCAAAAAAGGAGGAGGTCGAAAAGATTAAAAAACTATCTGTTTCAGAGAAGGTTAAAGGAGATGTAATACTCAAGGTGTGGGAGGCAGACCTGGCAAAAGACAAAAGAATAACTAGAGAGGTCAATGATGATTGTCAAGGAATTTTTGATCTTTTAGAAAAAACTTCTTTGAACATTGGAAAAAACAACTGTTCGGGGTTATTAGGAGAAATTAACATTGTTAATCACCAGGTAAGATTTAAGGAATATCTGGAGGGAACGCAGGTGGAGATCCCAAAAATGAAGGTAATCAATGTCACTGAAATCGACAAATAGATAGTGATGCCGAACTTAAAGTTGCAAACTATTAAGTTCACAAGGAAGATAATTGAAGATCGTCTGCCCAAATTGCAGAAAAAGTTCTTCATATTTGAGGCAAAAGATATACCAGAAGCACCTAGAGTTTTGGTAAAGTTTTTGGGAAAATGTATTTGCTGTCTTAGGATAGAAGAAGGAAGTTCGTCAACGCAGACATTAAATACTATTTTGTATATTTCCATTATTGAAATAACAAAGCAGTAAAAATAGAAATGTAAACGGTTCAATCTTGCACATTCAGGTAACCGTTAGTCATAGGAAGTTGGTTAATCAACAACGGGGAAAAAAGTCTGGTGATCATGTATAAATAGAATTTCACAAGTCTAAGAAAGGGCTTTTTGGTTTGGAGGAGAGCCGATTGTATAAAAAAGTTTTCAATCCATTTTGATATAAATAATGCAGACAAGATTCTGAATTCTGTCAACTTGAAGCTATGTGTTCTTTAACCCTTTTTACAATATATTTCTATGTTTCTCTTTCAATGTCTTTCTAATGGATGATCAACTATAAGTTTATTTCATATATCTTTTGTAGTTTGAATTGATTTGGTTATCAAATTATTTACAACTTTTCCTCTGAAATTGCTATCAGTAATTTTAAGACCTGTAGATCATTTGAACGATAATATTTAATACTTCATTAGAAATCTCGTTTTCTTCTTTACTTCTTGTTACAATATGAGATTCTTTCGTGATTAAAGCCTCATATTTTTTCAGTAGTGTTTCTTTGTTATTTTACTATTCTCAAAATTGCTTCAAGTCCAGGAAACGACCTCACTTGTTATTATGTTATTATTTTGAATTTCAAAACTCTTTTTCCTATTCTCATCCCTTAAAAAATGAAGCAACAATTTATCAAATTATTTCATAATTAAATAAAATTTTACTCTCCATGACTGTCCCAAATAACAGACAGCCCTACATAGAACCTGTCCTCCAAGATCAAACTAGCATTGCTTTAAACCTTTTTAATACTATTCTGCAAACAACAACTAACTGGGCTGAATTATAACGTTCATGGGTTGCTATTGAGAGAGATATCAACATCCAAGAAAAACAAGAAATTAGACAGAGGTAGTTGAGAAACTGACTCTAATTTACCCTTCTTTTTGATTCTTTCCCTTTAATTAGCTTTACCTTTACGGATGCCTTGACGGTATACTTTACACCCTTAAAGTATAAACTCAGGAATAACAACGTCATCAATGAAAAACAAATGAGAGATGAGTTTAGACTCCGTTCTCTTAAGCCCTTTTAGGAGCCCTTGCCTCTTTGCATTTTGAATAAGCTTGCTAAGTCCCTCCACCATAGAAAGGAAAAGAAAAGGGAATAAAATACATCCTTGACGAAGACGTCTAGAAGGGAGAAATAACTTGTAGGGGGACCCATTTATAAGAACAATGAAAGAGGCTGACTCAATGAAACCCATAATCTAGTTTAGCGAGGCCACATTCATCCCCATTTTTAGTAATGCTAATCTAAGAAAGATCTAGTTTACTTTATCATAGGCTTTGGAGAGGTCCAACTTCACCACTATAGATGGGATTTTGTTAACTTTGATAGAGTGTAAGGCTTCTTGGGCTAAAGATAGATCATCATGGATTTGTCTCTTAAACAAAAAACCAAACCTCTCCTTTGATATAATGTCACTAAGGATGGGTTTCATCCTATTCACAACGATTTTTAATATTAATTTGTAAATCAAATTGCAACATGAGATGGGGCGAAAGTCCTCAAAGGAAATCATCTTCGCTTTCTTCAGAATGAGAGCAAGGAAGGTTTTGTTTAGAGAGCCTAAAACTTCACCTATTTTTGAGGCAAGCGTCGTCCATCCCAACCCTCTTGGCCTTCCACAAAAGCAAGAGTCCAGGCCCAGATGGCCTGATTGTTGAATTTTTCCTAGGTTTCTATGATCTGATAAAAGAGGATTTGTTATCCAAGGATGGGATGGACGATGCTTGCCTCGTTTCCAAACCTAAGACACCCCCTCCAAAAGATAAGGGGGATGGTTGACCCACTGAGGACTAAAAATAGGGAACCTCCTTCGAAGGATGGATCTTCCCTGCTTCAAGAGAACGAAGAGTGGAGAGAATGTCAACTGGAATTCCTTTAATAGCTGAAGTGCATGCATGACTAGCAAAACATGGTACCTCATCTTTTGGATTTTTTAAATTAGCAAATCTGGGCTCAGAGCCTAACCGTCCGACATGTCCCGAGCACCCTTCGAAGAAGAAAATGCTGACATGTGCTTTGATGTGTTGAATGATGTTTTTGTTGTTTATGCAATTATGAATGAATGATGAATGACTAGAATAGTGTTTTGTAGCGTGGAGTACTGATAATGCGTAATGAAATAACTGTTAGCTTTAGATGAATGGTATAATGAAGTATATGATGTAATGCATGCTAAGATAAAAGAAGTAGAACATCTCCAATTCCTTCCATAATTGCAGACAGATGTGTCCTGCAGTCCCCCATAAGCCATCTCGGGTGAGACTACGTTGTGCACTCTGTGCATGGTGTAGCGTTCTAGTTTTTACTAGAAGGGTTGATGGTTTATAGAGTTTTGTTGGTGAACTAAGGTAGAACTCAGGTTATCCCATATATCCAACAAATGGTTCTGTTGCCAGCTGGAACTCAGAAGAACAACTTGGAAGGGTTCCGAGGAGAAGAATAATGAAGAAGATACAATGGTAAAAAGGGATGTTCAGGCCATGGAACCCTACAAAGCAAGAGATTGAAATATGGTTGGAGACAAAACAACTCGAGTTCGCGCAGAAAGATAATAAAATCTCCAGGTATACATTGTATTAGTATCTGCAGAGCTATGTGTTTACTGATTTGCATGACACATATTTATGTTACTTTCCAGAGTTATTATAAGAGTGGATATTTAGGTTGAAGGATATCCATCCAACTAATCGGATAAGGCCAATATAATGGACTTCCAAGAATATGGCGTGGTTGGAAAGGGTCAATAACAAATTCACACGTGCAGTGGATTTTTGGTTAGACAATATTACTGTAGGGTTTATTACTGAATTTGCAGTCGATACAACAAAGTCATATACTGTCGTAGAGAAATATTTCTTGAAGGGAGCAAGAGGAAGTTACATTAGGTCACTTTACACGTCAATTAAGATCTTATTGCATGATAAAGGAATGATATCTATGGAATCAGAAAACTAAATCGCTCTGTGCACATGGGGGAGATGGGGGAAGCACTAAGGAAGATCTGAGATATGGAGAGGGATCTGGACGGAGGCCAGAAGAAGGAAGCAATGGACCCCATAATGATGGATGAGGAACAAACCAGTGAAATAATAAGGAAAGAAGGAGTGACGTGCATTGGAAAACCCTACCAGTATAAGATTAATAATAATAGGGCAGTATCTGAGTGAGAGGGCTTGGACAATGATGAGGAAGAGGTAGAGGATCTCCATGCAACAGGACATATTGCGGAAATATTGCGCACCACATATGAGAGGAAAACCAGAGGTTAGGGGTCCGACGTAGAATAAGGCTCTCCATTCCATATCCGAATTAGTGTGGAACCCAGAACCCCATGTGCGACTAAGACATCAGAAGAAGAAAAATTGGTTAACCAACAAGTGATTAATGGTAGAAGGATTTTTATAGGATGTGGGTTGTTGGTCATTTCTCTTCTATACTGTCTGAGTTTATTGACCCAGGGTTCATGTCTGTTCGGGGTTCCAACAAAGCCTCTAAAACTATCGACCCTCTGGATAAACCAGAAGGCAACGCAACACATAGAATGTGCTGTGCAGTCTCACCCGAGATAGCTTTAATGGGTGGTTGTAATACTCAAGTGTTTACAACTAGGATTGAGTATGAGATAAGAAGGCTAAATATTAAACCATTATTATGACTTGTAAATGCAACATACAGTTATTCATGATTTATGCAGTAGATCCATAGGCTTATTCCCTTAATATCACAAAAGCACTTAAACAAGCAATGGAATAACTCATTCATTCAACATAGTAAAAACTGCTTCAGACACTAGAGACATGCAAACATTCATCACACAACACAAATGTTACCATGGTTCACCCCCTCCTGGGGCTATGTCCACAAAGATTTGGCTGTCAGCTCTTTTATTATATTATGTTCGAATCTACAGTGTCGGACGCTTACAACTCCCCTCTGATGGGTAAGATCTATATGAGGCGAACTAGATCGCACCAGGATCCTCAGCCTTCGATCTAATCCTCAAGATCTACCTTCTCTTGTCTCTTCTATATTAACAACTTACAAAATAGGTCTTACCGCAAAACATTACATATCACATCAACTCATGCGTTATTTACAATAGCATAATAGTACTCCAAAGTGAACCGACCATGACGCCTAAACATCTATATTTATACATTCCGGGCTCTTCAGCCGTTTACAATACCTTACAAAAACCCTAACCCTACCGTCATTAGGTCTTCTTCTGTATGCGTGCGTGTTGTTCTTCCTTCAACTATTGCTTCCCTTGTGCATGCCTTCCTTACATGCGCACGTGCTGTGTTTCCTTCCAGCTGTTGCTTCTCTTGTGCACGCTTTCTTTCCCAAAAACGTAATGCTTTTCCTCTTTGGCCTCTGGCCTGCCTTCAACATGGGTCTAGTGGAAATTCAAGCAGAAGTGTAAGTTCAACAAATAACAGTCAAGTATCTACACCACRCGGAGGTGGTAGTACAACAAACTTCACAATGGCAGGACAAGATCCAACTATTAGGTTACCAGAGTTTCGAGGAGAAGGGTTAGATGACCCAAAGAAGCATTTGTTTATCTATGAAAATATATGGGAAGCTAAGCATATTACAGATGAAGATACAACAATTGTGCAGTTGGCAATCAAATTCAGAGACCGCACATTAGACTGATACATGAGTCTCATAGAAAATAATCCAATGGGAGTGCCTATAACTATAGCATATGTGAAGAAGCAATTGATTAATGAATTTCATAAACCAAGTTCAGAGGATCAATTCATAACTGAAATGAAAGAGATCAAGCAGAAACTAGGAGAATCAGTCTGGGAAGTGGACCAGAAGTTTAAAAAACTAAAAGGTAAGTTCTAGTAACCTATTACTGATATGAAACATAGACATTGATTTGTTAACTCTTTATTGACACATTTGAAGTATCCTTTGAGGCAACAAAAATTCCAAACCCACGTTGAGGCCTTGCAAGCAGCATTGCAGTTAGAGGAAAATCAATATAAGCATAGAGATCCAGCTATGGAAGAGATGAGAGAATATTTGAAGAACCTTACATTTCAGTTGAATTAGAATAAGGGAAAGGAAAAAAGGGAAGATGTCTAGTGCACATTTTGCAGAACATAATCTCATCATAAGAATGAGTTCCCAACTTTTGTGTAGTATATAGGAATAGGGATGCCAAATATGCTATCATTAGGAGGACCATGGTGTGAGATATGAAAAACACATGGGCATGATATCTATCATTGTCCCATGATGCAAAAGTATCAGATAATACTGAATAGTACATTTTGTAATTTTTGCAAGTTAGTTGGACATTAAGACAAGGACTGTAGAACCGTGGAAATAATGAAGGAGAGGACATCAGATGCATACGTGGTGGAGGCTGAGTTAATGAAAACACAACTTGCGCAACAACAATAGTATAATAATGCGCAACAACCATAGTATAATACCGCACAACAGTTTCAAGAAAAACCATAGTTCAATAATGCACAACATGTTGGAGCACCACCGCAACATAACAATGCACAACAGTGTGCAACACCACCGCAGTACAATAATGTGTCGCCGCAGTACAATCAGGGACCTCAATTTAATACACCGTGCAAAGATAATCAAGGAAACATAGGAGGCTTCAGAGGAGGAAGAGGCTTTGGAGGAGGTATAGGACTTGTAGTTTGTCACAACTGTCGAAAACCAGGACACTATGCAAGAGATTGTCCACAACGACCTGCGACATGTATATATTGTCGTGCAACAGACCATGAGACAAAAGAATGTCTGATACTTCTGGTAAAGATACATGACAAGAGGAACCAGAACAATCATAATATACAATGGATTGCTGTGGAAAACAAAGAAGAGGATGGGAAAAAGATCAATATAGTTACTATACGTGGAGCTAAGACAAGAGAAAATGCAACAAAGAAGGATCAATACCAGTACCAGCGGGTCAGGAAGAATACAACGCCTGAACAAAAGTTTGATGCATGCAAAGAGAAAGAGACATTCAAAGAGGCTAGACATGAGATTCAGAAAGAAAATATTGCGTCTAATTCTAGAACAAAGCTAGTAGATGACATACCAATGTATGCCATGCCTTCATTATTTGATTAGACTAACAAAGACCAGCCATCAAAACAAGTAAGTATTTTAAGAAACTTTTTGGGGTCTTGTGTGAAGTTGTTGAATGACAAATTCTTCACAAATATTACAGAGTTTGTTAGAAAAGTGTATTTCTGGAGAAGAAATGAAATTAGAACTCAAGAGGGTCAATCAAGTTCGTAACAAGAGAAGAACAAGTAAGGAATTCAGGGTGAATGCAAACATTGGAGATTTCAATATGGGTGATATCATACTAGACTTACAGTCTGAAGTCAATGTTTTGCCTAAAAAGACATGGGAAGCTATGGGAGAACCTCAATTGGGATTCTCACCTATTTAGTTGAAGTTAAAAAATCAACATAGAGTGGTGCAAATTGGTATATTGAAGGGGATACCAATAGATCTAGATGGTGTGTGCACCATGACAAACTTTGAGATTATTGACATAGTAGATAATACTTCGCCATATCCAACATTGTTGGGTCTGGATTGGGCTTTTGATAATCAGACTATTATCAAGTTGAAGACAAGGAAGACGATCTTTGAGTCATGAGAATACAAAGTTATTGCACCTTTGGATCCCTTAGAAGGACGAAGGTATGTGGAACCTGCGATAGACAATTTTATTACAGAAGATATAGACCATCTGTATAGAACTACCGTGCGCGAAGATGATTATATCAACTCAACTGCAGATGGGATGCTGAGTTGGATGAGTATTAGTTATTGTGCTTCAGACTCTAACACAGGACTGGAGAATTGGCAGTAGCGATTACATGAATTATCCATCAGAAGATGTTCTAGAATGACGCGCGTGCTAAGATGGATTGGTTCAGAGGTAAGAGAGTCTCCTACTTTTTATGGTCTGAATGACTTAGAATTTTTTTTGATGAAGTTTGAATTAGAAGTAGTAAAAAATCAAAGATTACCAGTATTAGATATTGCTTTGAAAACTACACCTGCCCATTGGTGGGGTACACATAAGGACTGGAGAACTTACAACAACGATTACATGAATTATCCACCAGAAGATGTGCTAGAATAAAGCATGCTAAGATGGATTGGTTCAGAGGTAAGAGAGTCTCCTACTTTTTATAGTCTGAATGACTTAGAATTTTTTTTGATGAAGTTTGAATTAGAAGTAGTAAAAAATCAAAGATTACCAGTATTAGATATTTCTTTGAAAACTACACCTGCTCGTTGGTGGGGTACACATAAGGAGAAGATCAACCACTGGTTTCAGTGCAAAAGGTCACTGCACATTAGATTTGGCGCATAGCAGGAGCATAAATACGAGGATAAATATGATGGAATTGGACAACCTAGAGAACATGTAGAAAGATGTATAATTCAATGGAAATTAGTACCACCAAAAGAATGGCCACATCATTTTATTCACACATTAGAAGGCATTCCAAAGAACTGGTACACAGAACATGAACATGCAGAGAAACTGCAAATTGGGAAGAAATACAACAAAATTTGTGGTTACATTTTCCTTTGAGCATGAAAGTCCAGAGATAGATACAACGATGAAGGTGGTAAGAGACATGATATTTGAAAAACCAAAAATTTTAAATAGTCCCAACATATTAGAATCAGAGGAAACAAACAGTTAGACAATTGCTACACTATTATCATGTCGCAGAAAAAGAAGATCCAACAGAAGAAAACCCACACAATATCCAGATCCAAGAAGTTGAAGGATTAAGGAAAGTAGAAGGTCCAAAGTTAGATTTAGAAGATTATGCTGCACCATTGAATATCAAGAAGGTAAACAATGGATCTGCAGAAAACCCAAAGATTGCAATCATTGGAGACTATTGGGATAATTAGACAGTAGAAAGAATCACAGAGTTATTGCGCGAATACAATGACTTGTTTCCAACAACATTTTCAGAGATGAAGGGATTAGTAGGACAACTAGGAGAGATGAAGATCCCCTTGAAGCCATAAGCCATACCTATAATAAAAAGACCTTAGAAATTAAATCTAGTATATAAGCAGAAGGTGAAGGCATAAACTGACAAGATGTTAGAGGCTGGTGTCATAGAACTTGTGGAAGAATCAGAATGGATAAGTCCTATAGTGGTGCAAGAAAAGAAGAAAGGAGGGATTATGATTTGTGTAGATTTGAGAAAATTGAATGATAGACATAAGACAACATTTGCTACAGAATGAGGATCATTCTAGTATACAATTATGCCATTTGGGTTGAAGAATTGATCTAAAAATGAAGAAGACTTGTATTCTTGAAATTATTTGCAAGATTTAATCCATGTGTTAAAATGAAAATGGATCAAATTTGCAACACAAATTTTATAAAAATTACTCATTCAAGATGCATATAAACAATAGCAATAAATAGTGAACATAAAACACATAACACAACAAATGATAAAGGAGTTCGTCCCTCTCTTGGGCTACATCTCCTGGTCCAACTTCCAATGGATATTTTGTATTATTTGCTCAAAGTGCTCAAAAATGTGCTTTACAATGCTCAAAATTCAAAATAGATGGCTCCAATGGCTCCAGAACGTCCAAAAACCCCTAGCTGGGCTTTTTCGGCACCTTGTTTGGCCAAAAATTGAAGAAGATGGGTTTCCTGGAAGTTCCCCTTCAAACTTGTTGTCTCTGCATCGACAAATTGCACCCTTGTTGGCTCAACCTAGTCCCCACGCATATTTAAGCATTAAAACTCAGCACCAGACGCAATCGCACAAACGATGCAAACTGTAGGATGGTTACGGGTGCACCTAGACCCTAACCGCCAAGGCTATGGTCGTGTGGCCCATGTGACCACGCGCAAACTCAAACAAGGCTCCATCCCAAAGGCGAATAGAAAAGAGACAAGTGGCGGGTCGTTGGTTTTAAAAATCGTTTGAACCATATACAAAACCAAATTGTGCGTGTGCCAACTGGTGGTCGTGGTACCCATGGTATGGTGATATGTTATTGTATTATATGACCAGGGGCTAGGGCTAAGCCCCAACCCGGGCCCCGCGCCAACCACATATTAACTCAAACTTAAATAAACACAAAGCCATTACATAGTAAGAACTACTATGGTGGCGCATTGGTGGCGCGGAATTTGCAAAGACTATGCATATGGGTGGAGGTCACGGGGTCGAATCCGATGGACTCTAATAATATTTTATACAAGCAACCAATAACAAGGTGCCACGTGGCAGCCCATGACTGGGCCACGTGGCACTGTACAACCAACAAATACTACCACGTGTCGCAATGTCATTCTTCCACATCTGCCAACTGTCTTCCACTCATCCCTGCCATGTGTCATACGGACTGCCATGTCAGCAGTCGTACAGAATGTACGGTCTGTACAGTCAGCATCCCTTTTTTTGTCTGTTTGTCATTTTGAACAGAACGCGATATCTCTCGCTCCTGACATCCGTTTGAACCCAAATGAATTGCGTTGGGTTCATAACGATGAGGTCTACGCTCCCATTTTATTTGAAGTGATTCTGAACACTTTGAATTTTTGAGCAAAATTTGATC
>JASDQU010260935.1:0-15706 GCA_032191745.1 Picea mariana
TTTCTATTAATGAAATAAATGTACAGAGACTGTAAAAATACAGAGTGAAAGACTCGCTAGAATGGTGGCAGCTTATCTCTGAGAAGAGATGTGACGGCTACTCGCATTCACAAGAAGATGATTACAATGAGGCTCTGAAGTCCTTTTTACAATAAGCAGGAATGCCAAAAACCCTAGACATCCAAAAACCTAACCCTGGGAGATGAAGCGCCAAAAGTCATGTGGGCCCTATTTGGGTAAGTGAGTACATCAACTTCCCAGGGTCGTAACTTTTGCATACGATCTCCATTTTAGGCGTGTGATAGCTCGTTGGAAAGGTATCATCGAGGAGATTCATTTTGGGGGCTCAATCATGCCTTCAACTATCATTTAGAACCTTGATCTCGAAAAACCTTCATTTGGGCCCTCAAAATGGCCCCAGAAGTTAGAACCTGCTAAAAATAGTAAATTGCCAAAATTGCCAGAAAGTCGTTTTGATCCATCTGGAAAAGGTGGGTGGCCACTGATATCCACCTGGATCACCCATGATCTATAATTGACGACAATCGTGCATGCATTGAAAATGTGGAGGCATGACTTGATCGAGAGAAGATTTGTCTTAATGACAAACCACTGCGATTTGAAGTATTTATCATACCAACCAAGTTTGAATGCTAGACAGGCCAAGTGGATTTTGTTGAGCAACGATTTTGATTTTGAAATCAAGCACACCAAAGGAAGTGGTGGACGCACACAGCTAAAGCATTCAGACAATAAACTTAGCAGCAACAAGGGTAGGAGAGTCTGACATCAAGTAGAGGATTAAACTCTCTTGCAAGAAGAGGGTTACAACGAGACCCATGGAAAATAAGTATGAAGGGTATCATCTTGGATTTGATGGTATGTTTTTGTATAATGAAAGATTATGCATGCCTAATTCAATATATTTGAGGAATCTAATCATGGATGAGTTCTATAGAAGACCATATGTAGGTCACCTTGGTTACCAAAAAATGGTGACAATTGTAAGGTAGTTGTATTATTGGCCCGTAATCAAGCATTACATTTCCAAATACATTGCTAAATTCCTGGAGATTTAGTAGGTAAAATTTGAGCAAATACATATTGCATATTTATTGCAACCCCTACCTATTCCTAAATGGAAATGGGAAACGATTTCCATGGATTTCATTACTGGTTTTCCAAGGACAACTAAGAAACATGATGTGATCATGGTTGTAGTGGATAATATGAGAAAGGAATATCATTTTATTCCTATTAAGTCCACCTTCAAATCCATGGATGTCCCTAACATTTTTATGAAGGAAATTTTCAGATTACATGGTTTTTCAAAGACCATAGTCTCGGATAGAGATGCCAAATTCATCTCAATTTTTTGGAAAAGCTTGTTTGGAGGATTAGAAACACAATTGGCATTTAGCATGGCATGCCATCCTCAAACAGATGGTCATACTGAAAGAGTGAATAGAGTATTAGAAGACATGTTGAGGATGCATGTTATGGGAGGAGTATCTACCTTTGGTAGAATTTTCCTACAAAAATGGTTATCAAGAATCATTGAATATGAGCCTATTTGAGGTCTTGTACGACAATAAGTGTAGGATTCCAATAATTTGGGACAGTCTAGTGGATAGAATCACACTTGGAATAGAATTATCGAAAGAGATGGAGCAAGCAATGGTTAAGATAAGGAAGAATTTGAAAGTGGATCAAGACAAAAAAAAGATCTGTGCAAACAACAAATATACTCATCAAGAGTTTAAAGTAGGAGATCACATGTATCTCCGAGTGAAACCAAAGAGAATTTCCCAGAGGATGGGGATGTGTGCTAAGTTGCATCCCCGATATTGTGGACCATTTGAATTCCTAGAGAGAATAGGACCAGTTGCATACAGACTTGCATTACCACCTACTGTTAAATATAATAATGTGTTCCATGTGTATTTGTTAAAGAAATATGTACATGATTCTAATCATGTGATTGATTGGATTGTAATATAGGTGGAACTACAGGGAGAATTTTTTATATTCCAAATGTAATATAATATGAGGAACATAAATATTTAGCAAGTAGTGGTGAACACCAATGATATAGCTAGAAAAATACCAGAATAATTCTAGAAAGATCACCTTTATTAATGATAGCAATGTTCACTTGCCTCTTCAAGGGGGAAACCTCCTACAGATTAGAACTCGATTAAAATAATCTCCAAGACAAAAATATGTAATGCCTCCTACTCTTATTTATACTAATTCTCCTTCTAGAAGTGAAAGCTTCTATTAGGTCTTCTTACATTGACTTATTCTCCTTTATTTATTAGGCCTTATTAACTAATGTCGACCTTTATTACATAGAAAGCATATCCTACAAACTAATGAACCATGAAGAGGGGTTAGGATCGTATCCTAACATGCCCTCCCCCTTCAAAAGAATCATTTTCCTCAAGGCTGAAGGTGTGGAATCTACTAGAGTATAGTCAATGGTTCTCAAGTCGCATCCTCTGGTGATGTGTCCTTTAACATGATCAACACTTCCTTGATAGTTCTGCCACACAATTAACGTTCACGGTTATTGATGACTACTTCTGGTTGGAGCCAAAGGAAACCTTATTCATCTAGTTCTGGAAGGAAGGTTTGGACCCTCCAATTCTATCCCACCACTTTCTTTAGGCAGGAAACATGCAACACCATATGGATTTTGGAAGTAGTTGGAAGGGCCAATTTGTAGGC
Source organism: Picea mariana (assembly GCA_032191745.1). NCBI lineage: Eukaryota > Viridiplantae > Streptophyta > Pinopsida > Pinales > Pinaceae > Picea > Picea mariana. Next base: position 2,731 of record JASDQU010260935.1, read on the forward strand.
CACTGAACCAACACACTTGATGATCTGGTAGGGCCCATAAAACTTGGGTTCCAACTTTTGATTAATCTTGGATTTGAGAGATGTTTGTTTGTAATGTTGGAGCTTGAGAAACACTTGATCACCTTAATTAAAAACCCTTTCTGAACGATGCTAGTTTGTATGTTTCTTCATGCGATTTTGGGATGTGTGGAGGTTCTCCTTCATAAACACTAGGGTGGCTATTCGAAATTTCAGCATTGTATCAATAGATTGGACCTTTGATGTTCCTGGGAGATAGGTAGCGACTGTAGGTGGGCATTGGCCATACAATGCTTCATATGGTGTCATTTTAGTGGTTGTATGATAGGAAGTATTGTACCACCATTTTGGAAAGGGGATCCATTGCACCCAATGGTGTTGTTTTTCTGAAGAAAAACATCACAAGTAGGTTTCCAAACAATTGTTTACCACTTCATTTTGTCCATCATATTGGGGGTGATAGGTTGTGCTCATGTTCAATTGGGTGCCCTACAATTTAAACAACTCTTGCCAAAATGTGCTAGTGAAAGTTGGGTCATGATCATATACAATAGAGGTGGGCATGCCATGTAAACTTGAAAATATGATCAAGGAAAACTTGTGTGACTAGTGCCAGTGTGGAAGGTTTGGGTAAGGAACAAAAATGAGCATACTTGAATAGGCGATCAACCACCACCATGGTGAAGGACTGTTTCCCTGCTTTAGGAAGGTCTGCTATAAATTCCATGGAGATGTATGTCCACATAGAAGATGGAATGGGTAGCAGTTGTAGGGATCCTGGAGACTTAATAGTTTCACCTTTATTACATTGGCACATATCACATTCAATGACAAAGAGAAGCCTATCCGTCTTCATTCTTTCCCAGGAAAAAAAAAATGGAGGGCATGAGCATAGGTATTTTGGAAGCCTGAGTGACCTGCAATAGATGATGAGTGAAACTAATTTAAGAGCCTCAACTTGAGTGCTGAAGAGGGTGATAGAACCAGGTGATCCTTATATCAGATAATATTTTCCTACCAAGTGTAGTCGATGGGAGGATTAAGGTCCTCCTGAAGGTGTTGAATTAACCTGAAGATAGTCGAGTGTGTGAGCCACTTGTGGCATACTTATTCAATCCAATCAGGGGCCAATAAGGATAAGTAAAAGAGGGATCCATCCTCCTCATGTTGTCTTGATAATTCATTAACTACTATATTGTCTTTTCCCTTTTTATATATGATTTCATAATCATAACCCAACATTTTAGTCAACCGTTTATTTTGTTCTGGGGAGGATAACCACTGCTCCAAAAAATACTTCAAACTATGGTGATATATTTTGATCTTAAAGTGATGCCACAAACGATATGGTCGTCATGTGTGCATCGCATGGAGAATGTCAATTATTTATTTTTCATATGTAGATTTGCTCATATTGTGGCAACTCAACACTCGGCTAGTAAAGGCCAAAGGTCGACCATCTTGTGTGACAACTACGCCTATACTAGTTCCAGAAGAATTTGATTCTACCACAAAGGTTTTGTTGAATTTAAGAGTTGCTAGGACAGGAGTAGTGCACATGGCCCGTTTTAACTCTATGAAAGCTTGCTCAACAATAGGTGTCCAATGAAATGCATTTTTTTTAAGAAGGTTTGTCAAGCGCTTAGCAATTTTGTCATAATGGTGGAAAAATTTCATGTAATAGCACGTGAGACCAAGAAAACCCCTTAGGCATTTTAAGGTCGTGGGTCACGAAAACTCCTACATAGCTTGTATCTTTTTGGGGTCCACTTTTACCCCTTCTTGGCCCACAATGTGTCCCAAGTATTCCACTTCACTAGCTGCAAAGGAACAATTGGTTGTCCTGCAACAAGTGAAGGAATTTGTCCACGTGAAGAAGGTGGCTATCCCATGTGCGACAGTAAATCGGGATGTCATCAAAGAAAACCAGTACAAAATTCTGAAGGTAAGGTTTCAATATTTTATTCATAAGACTTTGGAAGGTGGATGGGGCATTGCAAAGGCCAAAAGGCATGACCAAGAATTCAAAATTTCCTTCATGAGTTCTGAAACAAATGTTCGAAGTATCTGCCTCTTTCATCCTGATCTAGTGATAGTCAGAGAAAAGGTCTAATTTGGTGAATACATAGGCGCCTTGGAGTAGATCAAATAGATCATCAATGGCATGAATGAGAAACTTGTCTTTGATGTTTAGTTTATTCAGGGAACAAAAATCGAGACACATGTGCCAAGTACCTTCTTTATTTAATACCATCACCATAGGGGAATAATATGGGTTGGTATTAGGGAGAACTACCCCCGCCTCAAGTAATTCTTGGACCATCTTTTATATTTCATTATTTTTACCAAATGAACACCTGTAGGGATGTACATTGGGGGGTTGATTTCCTGATAGGAGAGGGATGATATGATCATGATCACCCCTGGAAGAAGGAAAGTTTGTTGGAACCTCAAAGACCTTGGGTTACCTGTCCAGGATTAGTTGTAGGGTAAGAGGGACTACTGAAGAGGCCTCATCGATGACCTAGATGGCATGCAATTGAGAAATCACACTATGGTGACCTTTCTTCAACATTTTATCCATCCTGTGAGAGATGATGATTTCAACATAGCCCGCTTGGAGACCGTGAAGGGTATAGGTGTGAGCCTCTTGGGTGAAGCTCATATATATCTCTTCATAATCCTCTTTGAATTGTCCTAGAGTGCGAGACCATTCCACACCAAATACTATATCAAAACCCCCCATGGAAATAGAGAATATGTGGGTTTTCATATGACAATGTCCCATTTGGAGTTTGACATTCTCACAATGGCCCCCACACTTCATCGTACTACGATTAGTGATGAGAATATGAAACTTAGAAACAGGGCGGACAAATCAATGGATATCCTTAGAAATCTTGTGATGAATAAAATTATGGGTGCTACCTCTATCAATCAACACACAACCAACCTATGTTTGATGTAGCCCTTGATATTTAATGTCTGTGGGGATGAAATACCTGAGAGGTCATGAAGAGATGTGACAAGTTCTACTAGTTTCACAGGGGAGGCAACAAAATATTTAACATGAACACTTTGTTGAGCATCTTCTAGGTGAGGAGCCTCATCCAATGGTATGTCTTCATAGGAAGAGGAAGTTGATGCATCAATATTGAAGAATTTGTTTTCCCTATATTTATGTCCTAGTGAATACTTTTCATCATAGCAATAGCAAAGTCCTTGCTTGCAACACTCTATCATTTTTGTTGTAGATACCTTTTGTACCTTCAAGGTTTGTGTTAGATATGGGTTAGCCCCTAGGCGATGATAGGTGGGCAAAGTATCCCTCAGGGTTGGAGCCTGAAGGATGGTCTCAACTTCCTATTCTAACTGGCATGCCTGCAACCAGGTAGTAGGATGATGCATGCTCATATGAGCCTTGATGGATTCCTTTAAGCCACTGATACAAAATTCAAGGTAAAATTAATCAGATAAGCCCTCAGTGCAAATAGTCAACTATTCAAATGTCGTGATGAAGTCTATGACTGATCCAATTTGGCACAACTTAGTGGTCATGCCCAAAAAATGTGATTCTTTATCAAAACGGGCACAAATGACTTTAGTGAACATGCTCCAAGTGGGGAATCCAAGATAACATTTCTTATGCCACTACCACCACTACCATCTTTCTTGATCTAGGTATAGAACCTCTACATGGAGTTTAGTCTCATCATCTTGAATATCATGGAGGGATAAATATTGTTCCATTTGAGAAACCCACCCCGTTGGGTTGGATCCTTCGAATTTATGCATGTAAAATTTGGGAACCTTATTCCAAGAGTGTGAGGAACCCCAAGTGGATTGGGACGACTGATTATGTTCATACTGGGAATACTGTGGGTTAACTAAATTTGGCTCAACATTATTACCCTTGATGGGTTGGGTCAAATTCTAGATTTTTTTGGCTAAGGTGGCTTGGATATCTGTACGCATGGTGAAGATTTTTTTCTCTAGGAGTGAAATCCTAGAGTCTGTGTCTTCTTGGCTCTAGGAGAGAGAGGTAGTCATGGTGGAGGATTGGGTAGCAGGTGAGATGGCTAGACGAAAACCTGGGCCAAAAAAATTGATAGGTACCAGGGTGATCAGGACAAAGAAAGGGATCCAATGAGATAGTCTCAAATAATGGTGTCCCGAAAAGAGTTGGGTCTGTGTGGGAAAAAAAGGATTAAAAGTGGCCAATAGATGTTCCCTTAAGAACCACTTGTATTTCATGCATGTATTACTCCCCGACCATGGGCTTATGCGCTTAATGACAAATTGTTGTAGCTTAAAGACGTTGGAATACGTCTCTGCCCTAAAAAAAATCTACCCCACAAGTTCTTTCCTGGGAAAGAGCTCTGATACCACTTGCAATATTCCATATGTAATATAATATGCAAAGCATAAATATTTAGCAAGATGATAGAACAACAATGATATAGCTAGAACGATACCAGAATAATGTCATAATAACACCAGAAAGAGAACCTTTATTAATTATATCAATGTTCACTTGCCTCCTCGAAGGGGAAACCTCCAACAGAGAAGATCTCTATTACAATAATCTCCAAGACAAAATATCCAATGCCTCCTACTTTTATTTATACTAATTCTACATTGTAAGGAAACTTATAGAGGAAGATATTTCTAGAAGAGAAAGCTTCTATTAGGTGTTCTTACATTGACTTATTCTCCTTTATTTATTAGGCCTAATTAACTAATGTTGACCTTTATTACATAGAAAACATATCCTACTAACTAATGACCCGTGAAGAGGGGTTAGGATCGGATCCTAATAGAATTCCGGCTTGAATCTCAATGCATCTTGTACAGGAGAGAAATAATGCTCTGGAACCGAGCCATCCTGCAGGTCAAGGTGCAATGTAAGCACTTTGGAGAAGATGAAGCTACATGGGAGTTGGATGATTCCATGATATTGGCATACCCATTTTTGTTTTCTATATAATTGTATATACATGGTGTTTTAAACACCGAGGATGATGTTTCTTAAAGGGGGAGGGGATTGTAACACCCTATTTTCCCCAATATTGTAATTAGGTTAATCATGTTTTAATTTAATGAAAAAACCAAAACCACAGACTAAGGGGGAACAACCTTGAATGTACTGGCCATGATACACAAGTGGGAATTGATGCAGCAGGGACTGATTAAGTGGTTTGGTAAGGTGAAACTAACTTGTTTCAATGAAGAAAACAAGAAGCTTGTTTAACAAGCTAAATAATGCTTTCTAAGCATAAATGAACACCTTTCAACATACCTGATCTGAATGGAGCCACGTGACTAGTTATGGAAGTTCAGGGAAGTGATTAAAGCCATTAATAGTTGTTGACGGATTGGTATTTTGAGGGAGGCAAGGGACAATTGAATGAAATGACAAAAGGACACCATGATCTTGCCCCTTTAGAATAGGAACTATGGACTATGGGTTGCGTCTGGAGGGAGGCTACGAGAATCTAGAGAGGATAGGAGGAAGAAGAGACCAAAGGTGGAAAACACTACCAAAAAATCGACAGAAGGGAGACTGAGGAAAAATAAAACACCACAAACACAAAGAAATAACGAATAGTTACCAAGAGTGGGATCTGAAGATAGATCAAAAAGAATGTTTTTGAAGCAGAGCTAGTGAGTGACGAACTCACAAGTTAGGAATGTAGTGAGCAGAGGTGCTCATGGTGAAAATTGAAAATATTATGGATCAAAATCCACCCCACTACTATGTGGCATCCAATCCATGTGAGAGGATTAGGAGGCCATGTGTGTTACATCTAGCCCCATTTTAGCCAATTTATATGGAACTATATTGGAAAATAAGATTAGTGTATGGATAGAAAGCCATAGAAAAAAGTTAAAGGCGAGGTTGGATTTAGGAGCTATCATTAAATTGCGCACCAAGTTTTTATGCTTAGGATCATTGTGGAGGAGTGTCACAATAATAAAATTGATATCTCGTATCATTTCATTGACTTTAGAAAATATTTTGATATATTTCTCAGGATTAACCTATGGAATAGGTTAGAAGAGCTAAAATTTACTTTTGAGTCGAGAGTTGTCACAGTAAGGTTGTAAAATAACATTATTTCCAAGTTTAGTAACACTGAGGGCTCATTGAAATAAATTGATTATAATATATGAGTCATGAAAGGATGTCTCGTATCCCCTACCCTTTTTTGGCATATGTAATGACAAGTTAGAGGATTGTTTGGATGAAAGAGGTTATGTTGTCCTGACTCTCACTAGTATATTCACCATCCTTATTCTTTATGATGATGATATTGTTCTTATGGTGAGGATCCCTGTGACCTCAATAAGCAACTAAAAATCCTCAAGGATTTATGCTCTAGTATGGGTATGACTATTAACACCAACAAAATCAAGGTTATGATAATAGTGGTGTGATTAAGAATTAAAGGATAAAAAAAATAACATATTATAAGGAGATGATCAACCCTAATATACAATATCAAAATTGTCTCTATGTTTTAACTACTGTAAATAAGAAAATCAACATTGCAAAAATAAAAACAAACTCTCATAAGCTTTGTAGTGAAATAAGCCATTGGACAATTCCCAAAACCTTGTGGGTCAAAAGAATTTGTCATCTTTGTGACACTAAGAGGGTTGAATATGGAAATCATTTTATCTTAGAATGTCATGTGTAATCCCACATTAGATCACAATTTCAAAATATTTTTTACAATGCTGACCTTCCTAAACTTTTAACTCATCAAAGCTATCTTGACCTAGGAACACTTCTCTTAAATCTCTTTGAGCATAGAAATATAATTCTAAAGAAAAAAAAAAGTAATTGATCACTTTTTTAAGGTCCTGTAACAGACCCACGATGGGGCATAATTTTTTTTTTTCTTTTCTTAAAGGACAGATTCTCCATTCATGATTTCTAATTGGGAAATTTGGGGAACTAATCCGAACTCCTGGTCAAGGATCTCTGAATCTGAAGCCAAATGAGTCTCTGAGACCCTGATGGTCTCACTCTATAATTAAGCGTAGACCCTTTCAACTTTTGGGTGCAGGTATAATGGTATCTACGACCTTCCCTTCGCTCTTGGGGAATCTCCGATTTTGGGTGCTAACCCCTTTTCTAATAAGCCCCTCCTTGAGGTGACCTTAGGTGATAACCTCATGCAAACACATAATTGTGAGCAAGGCCAAAGGCGGTTTGAAACCAAACTACCTTTCAACCCGCAATTCTCCTCGAGCCTCCACATGTCCTTTATTCAAAATCATGGTTTGGATTGCAGCCCGCCCTCAAATTTTTAAAGTTCGCACATCTCCAATCCCCATATTCCATGAGACCGTCAATCTCCTGATATTAATGGTACTATCTGAAATGACGGTTTAGATCTGACCTTTTCAAATCCACGATCGATATCTTCCCCTCCTAAATCAATGGATGTGATTTTCTTCATGATTCCGGACTTCAAACTTTTCAAATCTCAAACCCTTCTTTCCTCCGTACATCAATCTTCTGGAGTTGACGATCTGCAGACACTTGTCCTCTTAAATCAACGACCCTGCTTCTACTTCGGGTGTTTGACCTTTCAACTAGATCAACGGTCCTGTGGCCCTCTTCTAGATCAATGGTCAATATCTCCTTCGAATCTCCGGACTTCTGATATCTCAAATCTCAAACTTCACCATTTTTCCCAATGGCTTTTATCTGAAGGCTATAATCCACTGACACATGTCCACTTGATCTGACAGTCAAGGATTACTTTGGGTCTTTACCTGGAGTCCACAGATTCATGCCACGTGTTCTCCGGATCTGACGGTTCAGATATATTGCAGAAGATCTCTAATGAACTTTGATGGATCAGATTAACTTCGGGTGATCTGATGCCTGAGATTTACTTCAGACGATCTGATGATTCAGATTCACTCTGGCTGATCGGACAATTGAGATTTACTTCAGATTNGTAAATCTCAAGTTTCAAACTTGCCTCCTTCTGAACTCACGGTATCTAATGGCTCAAATTCACTTGGGTGATCTGATGCTTGAGGTTTACTTCAAATGATCTGATGATTCAGTTTCACTCCGGTTGATCAGACGATTGATATTTTACTTTGGATTTTCAACTCTCTGGGCTTCGGAAATCTCAAGTCTCAAACCTTGGTAAGTTCTCTCTCTTGCGTGTGCGAAGCGCTAAGGATCGTGCACCTTTCTCTGATCAAATGGTTGTTGATCCTTTGCACTATGATCCAACGACCATTGTTTCTCCTCCTCCTAAGCTTCTTACTTGCTCTGACTTAGAAGATTTTTTAAGTGCTCGAAGGATTTGACCTTTGCTCCTCCTATGGGCCCGTCTCTCGGATTTCGTCTATGCTCCTCAAATCCCTATCTCTTCTAAGATTGATCTCCTTGAATATTTTTTCATCCCATGCGCTCCTTTTGTTTCAGGGATCGCGTCAAACTCATATCAAAGGTCAACGACGATCGATGGTTCACAGAAATTGTGGGGCCCCAACATGCCTACTCTTTATCAGAGAGTTCGACCTCTGTAATATGGAAAGTGTTAACCCAACTTGGTTTAACCGGAATCGTTGATCTTCCTTCCTGATGATATCAATGGCATTAGTGAATTACAGTCCGCGAACTAGTGCATCCACTATTTCAGCTTCATTCTCCGCAATGGTTCCCCACCCTTGATCTCCATTCATATATCAATGGTTCACGGTGATTGTGGGGTCCCACCTCCACAATATCAAAAGTGCTCATTTGAATCTAGTCTAATCCTAGTCGTTGACATTCCATCCCAAACGAGATCAATGACGTCGGTTGATTACGGGCCATGAACTAGCAGGTCCACTAAATTCACCTTCGCACTCCACAATGATTACCAACTATCGATTAAATCGAGCGGCTAGTGTTTACTCTAGTGAGTATTTGAATTGATCTGACGAATGGGATGGCCTCTCCTCCCGTTAAATGGCTCACATCCATCGCCGATGTCATATTCTTAAGTCATGGATAGTTCTAGTGACTTGACTATCTTCTAACTCCTATATCTGACGGTCGAGAGTTAAATTCAAGACTTCGAGACTTTGGGGATTTTACCTCCCTTATGATGAACTTGCTCAGTTCGTCAAACTCGCGAGGTGTGAATGACTCCAAGGGTTAACTCCCACGCTCTTTCCCATATCCAACGGTCACAACAGATCGTGGCTTCTTCTGAATAGATTCAGTCTGTTCGTCTTCCAAACAAGGGAACCTTCCCTTTCGATACTTCAACCTCGCTACTCTTCCTCAGCTTTGTTATCTCTAAAAGGATTAAGAGATTTGGGCTCTTTCTCTTGAAATTAACACTTGGAAGAATCCTTCTGCACATCCCTTATGCTCATTCCTCAACTCTAGAACTTAAGTGGTTCTCGGTCTCTGCCTATCTCGTAGAGAGCCTGTGCATACATGCACTATTTCTCTTGATATTTAACAGACTCCCTCCTACAAAGGACTCAGAAATACTAGGAGTGTCAACATGCGTACATGAAACTATGCCCAAGGTCGACGAACTTATTGTTCGTAGATCTAGCTTAAGCCACCATAGGGCACAAGCATTTACGAATACAAAACATGTCCAATCCATACTTGGTTAAATACATAATTTAAACATGAATAAAGAGATACAGTATAACCATTAAGCAAACATACACATCCCTGGGTCCTTCACAGTATATCCCATTTCATTACATAATTACATCTTAATTTCACAGGGTATGAGAATATTTATCTATTACAATTTGCATCCAACCAACTGACTGTGGGTGTGCAACTTTCCACCCAACCATAAGCTCAGAGGCATTCATTCTTAGCACTATGGCCACCCCCATGCCAAGCCATGATATCACTAGGGAATTTACGCCATCTCTCAGAGAAAATCTCTCTGTCACAACAACCCTGTAAGGTTTATCAAATGCTTCCTCAGCATCAATCTCACGTTCGGATCCTTCAAGCCGTGTTCTCGACACTTCCTTTGGGTTTTCACATCTCCCTTGCGAGCTTGTGCTCTCGTCCCCGTGTCTCTGTAGGTATCTTACCTTCCCTCCTCTGGAAGGTTTTTTACCTGTCTTGTTCCTTCTGTCAGAAGGAAGCTTGGGTCTGCAGGTCTCTGTGGTACTTTGAGCTGACATCCTGCAACTAGACCATGCTTCCATTCATGGGGGTGGTTGATGATTCAACCATTGGTCCTTTATTTATTAACTGATTTCTTTCCTCTAGAGATATCATGGCTCGTACTTCAATTCTTCACCCCCAAACAGTTAGTTATGGGCAGTTTAACAATCATACATTTACATTGTCCACATGCCTTAGCATGGTAATCCTGTTTTATGACTAATTACAAGCTGGGGGAAACAAGGGTGTTATAATCCCTCCCCCTTAAAGGAACACTGCCCTCGATGTTCTTTCTCAAAAAACATATGTCATGCCTTTCTCATTCAGTTGTTTCAAAAATCTTGATCCTTATTCCTCGGTCAGGTCCTTTTTCAGACCTTTAATCTTGGTCACCTGCTTTCAATAATTCTTGGACAAGAAGCATGTTAATCATAGTCTTATGAGAAAACATTGCATAAATATTTCTAGGAAAATTTCATAATCTTAGCACAATAATAATTTGTGCAGTTTGTTGATTTGTATCCACATGGTTGTTTTGTTATCCAGGCTCATTGTTTTTCCTTGGCATACCCATTGGGTGCATGATCCCCATTAATAGTTTACAAGAATTATCAAGGTTTCATCTTCCTTGTGGTCACTCACCCTCCAGGCCCAGGATCAGGCATCCCCTTCTCTACTATACAGTCCCTTGGGTGATCTATCTTTCCTTGCCAAGGTTTTCTCGCACAAGAAGAGCTACCCATCATGTGCATGATCCCAATAAATAGTTTACAAGAAACATTAAGGTCTCATCTTCCTTGTGGTCACTCACCCTCCAGGCCTAGGCTCAGGCCTACCCTTCTCTGCTATACAGTCCCTCGAGTGATCCATCTTTCCTTGCCAAGGTTTTCTCCCACAGGAAGAATTCCAGAGACTCTATCAAATCATACAGTCGAGGCGTACCTCATAATTTATTTGTTGAGGCATCCCTCCAGATTTTGTTACCTCAACACAACATATTCTAGGTGATCATGGCTTACCACAGGGTTCTCATGGCTCATCAGTAGCCATTTTTCATGATTTTATAGCTTGACAGCCTTCCGACACAACAAAAGTTAGGGAGGAAGGTTACTCTCCTTCTCCCAGTACCGTAATAGATAGGGACGAAGGTTACTCTGCTTCTCCCGATACCGTAATAGATAGGGATGAAGGTTACTCTCCTTCTCCCAGTACCGTAATAGATAGGGACAAAGGTTAGTTACTCTCCCTCTACCAGTACCGTAATAGATAGGGATGAAGGTTACTCTCCTTCTCCCGGTACTATAATAGATAGGGATGAAGGTTACTCTCCTTCTCCCGGTTTCGTAATAGATAGGGATGAAGGTTACTCTCTTTCTCTGGAGTTAGTATCTATTTCATGCGATCGGATTATACTCTTTCTCACAGTTCTCCCTCGAACCCAAGAGCTCAATTTCTCATCTCTGCACCTATTCACAGATCTTTCCCTTTCACCTATATCTTAGAATTACATAAATTCATGAGACATCATAAAAATTTTAAATTCAAAATTCTATAGTAAATCTCTCACCTACAAATTTCCAATTCCACATTTTATTTCCATATTTGTTCTGCACAGGAACCTAATTGATAATTATGGGACTTTCCTTCCCATAGAGGTTTGGCTCAGCAGGAAATTGGTCATCCTTATGGGATTACAATTTTGCTATATCCAAGACCCCTTTGCTTCCTTCACTTTCAACTTCAATAAGCCAAACAAATTGTTATCTTTTCCATGCACATACATTTTTACTGCACCTTTACAAGGTCATCACAAACAATTTCAGAATTGTGCATACTAACAATCAAATTCACTTTCTCAAAAACGAAATACCATTCCTTGCATTTTGGCTCAGTAGGAAATTGGTCTTCCTTATGGGCTTATAATACCGCCATATTGAAGACCCATTTACTCCTCGCAAATCATTCTTTACACAGCCAAACAAATTGTTAGTCTCTCATGCATCCATGTATATATATCTATATTCAAAACCATGCATACTAACAGTTCATCACATCTATATAAACATAAAAAGGAAATCCCATTCCTTGCCTATGCCTCATTTCAACATACCAACCCTTTCAAAATGTAATTCAACATTTCAAAGGATTTTAACAAATGTGCCAATTATTCATGGCCACATTCATACCCAATGCACTATTGCATTTTTTTCAAGTTCGTCACAATTTATGACCGGTTCTTGGCCATGGTGTGTTGGAATTTAACCAACCTTTTCCTCATATGGATTATTCATTTTCTTTCATTCTTACAACAGGACCATACTGCCTACTATAGGACGATCACGATCCCAAATCAATACACTTGAACTCAAAAGTTTCACATGAATGCCTTTAAGCATTCCTTGATTGGTCAATGCATTCATGACATACCAGTTCATGAATTCTTCCAAGGGTTACAAACAGTGTTTACTACCAGAGGTTCATACCTCCATCATTCAGGTTCTCCTTCCTGAATCATACCTTAGTTGGGTACCCAAGTCATACAACTACTTTTCAAAAGTTCATGCATAGCACTAAGACAATAAAATATTTCAGAAGGGGTTCTTACCAAATCCATTTATACCTTGTGCCACATAGGCACGAATATCTTTATACTGGTTCTTGGTCGCTAGCACCCTCTTTCTAATTTTTACCTCATCAGTGGTCCTTTATGGGGACTTTTACAGCCCTTTCAACAATCTTTCAACCTCAACCTTCTCTTGGTCATCCTCTGCTTGAGGTTGCCCATCATTG
>JASDQU010260936.1:0-15131 GCA_032191745.1 Picea mariana
AATGTACAATGTGGCCATCAAAGAGACACCAACATTTCCAAAGAAGGAAAAGAAAAAGAATCCCCTTGCGAAGGAGTTCCTTGGTTGATATTGTCAGTAAATGTTTCCATGAAGATCTTATGCACAGGTTCTTCCCTTATGGGATCGTTCAAGTCCATAAAAGTCTCACACACTGGCTCTAGCAAACCAATGGTATACAAAACAACGCCTATAAAGAGGAGGCTCCATGTTTCAAAGAGAAAGGCTGGAAAGTCCTCACGACCGACAGAGTGGGCAGTCTACCACCTTAGGTCAGAGACCCAAAGAAATGTTTGACTAACTCACTATGCAAAACTAGGGAGCATAGAGCACACCGCTAAGAATAAAAGACTAAAAAGATACAAACCAAACAAACCACCCTTCTGAATGTTTCCGATCCAGGGAGATGAAGTCCTAATCGTCCAAAGCATTCACAAAGGAAAACGACTGGCTAGGAGGAACAATTACCTAGACCTCTGACTGATGGTCCCTTCAGGTGTCACCAAGAGAGTATAGAGTCTGCCTCAGGTACCGTGATACACCCCTTGCAGTCACCTATGTGTCAACCTATATAATGGAAACTAGGCCACCAACTTGTAATAAAAAACTAGGGGGGTGCAGTTGATAGCTGAGCAAGTGTATAGGCATAGTAACTAAGCCTGAAGATCCTCCTGAGGCCTGAAATGCAACAAGGATAGAAGCTAGAATCACTCTTAGAGTACCTTGGATGGATCCAAGTGTCTCATAGGTTTGACACAAGTTGGGCCAATAACGCTACAGGATTCACCCCCATTAAACACTCTCCCAAATGATTTGTCGGGATCAAGAGTGAATATCTTTGTCACCGTTCTCCACGTGGCCTCGTGTTTGACTCCTGTGTTAGAGGAGCTTTCTGGATTGAAAAATTACAAGGTGGATTTTTCACACCCTAGCACAAACAACTTAGTTAAGTTTTGGTTGGCCTTGGAGAGTTTACCTCTCCACACCTAATCCAAGGCCCTAGCCTAAGCTATTGGTGAATCCTAGAAAAAGTGTTACTAATATATTTTAGATTAGCAAGTTTGTTTTAGGGGCTTTTCTTACTTAAGGAACATAAGTGAAACTTATGTTGTTTGAGACTCTTGTGAAAAATAAACTTATTAGAACACTGGCAAAGAATACTTTACTCTAATTCTACAAATGAAAAAGAGCTTCAAGCAAAAAGCATGAACAATCCTTCAAACATAAATATACAATATTTTCTCCTTTCTATGCAAAATGCACAATGCAACTTTCAAGTGAAACAAAAGAGCAAAGGAAAGGATTTTCTTTCTTATTTTTTTCTTTTGAAATGCTTTCAATATGAGAAGAACACACAACCCTATTGTAATTCTTTTTCTTTTTCAAATAACAATGCAAAGGAATGCAAAGAAAGAAAGAGACCTAACTAGTATTAAAACTATGTTTTTTTTTTTCTTCCAATCAAAGCAAAACTAACGAAATATGCTAAGAGAAACTGTAAAATACATGATTCATGCCCCCCCAAAAAAATTCAAGCTAAAAATAAGCCAAAAGTGCTTGGAAACAAAGAGAGACAAGAGGATTTCTTTTTGTTATTTCATAAACAATATGAGCCTACAAACTGTTTCAACCCCAAACAACCGAAGCTTCTAGAACTCAGGAAGACCTGGGAACCAAAAATTTCTTGTAGGAAAAGGAAAATATTTTGAAAAAAATATCCAAAACAACAGAGACGCGTGTTGTTCACAACCATATTGCGTATGTATGCAGGCTATATATAAATCATACAGCGTATGTACATGTGTTGTATAGAGAGTAGGGCACGTACACCTCTGTAAATTTAAAAAAAAATAAAAACTTTGGATAGGAAACTTGGGCAAGGGAAGCTAGTAGGCACCTAGAAGGTGACCAAAGACCCGACCTGACTCAAAACACTTAGAAAACTCAAAAAGAAACTGAAAATAAAATCTAACCAAGATCTCCCACAAAGACCCTAAAGAGACTCCTTAGTGGAGTCTCCAATTCTGCTAGTAGGGAAAATCCCCCTATACTAGGTCGAGGTACAAGAAGAGCACTAAATTCCCTTAAAAGACAATTATATTCCTAAGCTAACCCAAAAATATCTAAACTGAATGACAAGAGAGAGGAAATAAGGTCAGTAGGTGTACATTTGGTCCTTGCGGCTAGTGTATACCTCTTTCACCTTTGAAGCTTCCTAGATTGTTGGTCTCCTCCCAAAGATGACCTGCAAAAAGCTTAAGAAAACAATGCTAAAAAATATATGATCTCTACTTATCACTGTCAATTTTTAGATATAGATATAAATGCATAAATCAAATGAAAGTAAATATAAACAATGTTTGGGATAGGAAATAACTCTTTTATTCAATATGAATATCACAAAGATTACAACCTTCTTTAGAAAATGCTCCGCGAACCAGGTCCGGGCTCCTCTATCGTGGCTACAAGTGCTCCAATCCCATACAAACTTCTCACAACCAACTTATCTCTTGGAAAAGGGGAAAGGGATGTATTAGGAGAAAGGGCTTGAGGGGAATGTTGAGGCCAAAAATCAGAAATTGATGCAAAGCTTAGGCTAGAAAAGGGAAGGGATTTCGGTAGAGTTTTCTTATTCTCTTGCTTCCTATTGAAATGAGACCCCGAGACCTATTTTTATATGATAAAAATATGGTTATTCGGTTTGGGGATGGGCTACAATGGGTGAAATGGTTGGGAAACCCTCAATAGCCCATAAACTTCACCGAATTCCTTGCAATTTTATATTTTTTTGCAATTTTTGGAGGTAAACGAGGGCTATCTAGTATGCATCTTGCGTATGTACGTGGGATAAATAGTATGCAACATGAATTTTTACGTGGGCTATAGTTCAGTAAGGCACACAAATCTTCCAAAAAATAGTTTTTTAAGAGGAAACCTCAACAGTATTTTTGGCAAAATATGTAAGTGGAAAGGCCAATGCCATGTATGCATAGGTAGGGAATTTTTGGACTATAAGACTTACAAACTAGAGTTCAAACCCCATAGAGTTATGTATGAGATAATCAAAATGTTTCATATGTCTGCATAAACTAATAGATCTTGAGATAACAATATGTATCAATAGTACTTAAATGTCCATATATAACAACTTAAAAATAACAAGAGCTAGCCCTATTACGTATGACTATCATAAGGCTGGATTGTCTATGATGCAGGGAAAAAGATATGACCATTTAAATATAAAATGAGAGTGTAAGAAAAAACAACTAAGACCTAACATTGACACTATTAATATTTATCTTCTAATTTTAAATCTACATAGATGTAGATTGGATTATTTGTTGGCAGACTAGTTGTTGCATGGGTTTTCCCTTTGGGTTGTGCTCCTCAACCATAACTTCTACACCCGAGAATAATTTTACCAGGTATTCATATTTTTAGTCTATAAGTATAGCTTATCTAGTATTTCTTACTATTTACTCCCCTTCTCTTTAACTAATTGAGAAATAAATGATTTGTTATGATAATATAATTCTACCATTCTAAAATATTGGGTGTCTTTGCTTTTGGAGAATCCTATATCTAAAATATAGTTTAGTATCTCCTCATCCACCCTCTCAATAGATGCATTACCTCTCTTCTCCCTAAACCTACTCTTGATTCTCTTAACTTCATCCTTGATAGAGGGTGAAAACCATTTCTAGTAGAACTTCACTACTTTCATTGCTTCCCTTTTGGCCCAGGTTTATCTATGGTGCTTACTATTCTCAATTGGGCTTCCAAAAAATCAATGTTTGTCTCCTTTGGTAGAACCACTCCTACTTGTGATAGGATTCCTTTTAGGTTAGATATCATTCCTATCCATGGAGAGATTCCCTTCAATCTAATTTCCAAGGGCACTATATGGATAAATGTTGACATAAATGGGTTCTTCAAGCCTGCCTTCAAAGAATATTCTAACTCTCCTAACATTGAAATTTAGACAAAGATGAAAAAACACCTCGACCAAGCCATGAACTGCCCAAGAATAAGGATAAACAGACCCTTCCTAGGATGATCTAAGAGTATGGAGGCCCCCTCAAGGTTAACCATGACTTGAATTAACTTCACTAGATGGAATCCAATCTTGAACCTAAAGTTAATTAAAACCATAGAGACAACATAGGAAAATCACCAAGATAACTAACCACTCCTTCTTTCCCATAGATCTACTAGGATTTTCCTTCAGTTATTGAACTATTTTCATGGTTTTTTTCTACACATAGACTATTCATATTCATCTTTTAGTAAGGATGGAACTAAATTATCATGCAAGGTGGTAATGAGATCTTTGAACAAGAGAGATAAGTTATCATATTCTACATCCCTCCTCCTTCATTCCCACCTTATGTCATCATGGGAGTTTGTTTCCACCAATTGAGTGGAGTGAGAAGCATCCCATCAAACCAAATCTCATGGCCCTTACACCTGATACAAGGGATTGATGTCCAATCCCTATATAAGAAGACATTCATCCATTAGGTTGTTTGAAATCATGGTCTCCCAGTTGAAATCCATTCCTTGTTCATCAATAGGAATCCTTCATTGAATAATATATTTCCAAGATTATTTTATTTGCAATTAACATGAAGGGGAAATAGTATTGGGATTAGATTCATGGTATGCGAGATGGATTCCCATCTAGAGGCCAACCTACAATTCTTTGTTGACTTGGTTAAACATTGTGAAGACATAGGTGCAAAATAAAATATATAAAGGAACTTTGTGTTAAAACAAGAGAGTCAACGTGGTTCGATCCCTCCAGGGATCATCATCAGGAGGAGCACTCGATAAATAAAAGAGGCTCATCGAATAAGAAGATAGAACATGATTAAATAGATGTCTAGATCCTTGAAATCCACACTGAGAGAGGTCATCATGGTAATTTGTGTCTATTCCTCTCAGCGCGGGTTTCAAGTATTTGGACATCTATTTAATCATGTTGTATATTCTTATTCGATGAGACACTTTAGTTTCTCGAGTGCTCCTCCCGATGATGATCTCTGGAGGGATCGAAACAGGTTGAATCTCTTGTTTTAACGCATAGTTCCTTTATATATTTTATTCTTTGTTGACTTTTCTAGTGTAGAACCTTTCAATAATAATTTGAGGGTATTCACTAAGATGAGTGAGTCCGCTTCAACCATTGGTCTCTCATATATTTGAGCTATGTCAATGTGGATTCCCCTTGCTAGAAATACTAGCTCAACTTCATTGTTTGTGTCTATTCCTAGGAACCCCGTGTACACCCTTAGAAAATTTCCAAAGGAATCCCTAAAAACTCTTCCTATTCTAGTAAAACTTGGGTTTCCCTTTGATGCCTCATTGAAGTTAATTTTTATAAATTCACATGGAGGAGGAGACCAAGATTCTATATATTTGGATTGAGGAGGGGGAGACGAAGATTTCCCCCCAATTATTCTTAGGTACATGTCCTGAATGGAAATGATTCTTTTCTCTTGAGCTTTGTATTTTCTTCTTTATTCCAACAAATAAGAGGATTATATAGTTTCTTTTATGTGTTGGAATATCTCACGCCATATATCATCCATTATTATTCATTTATTTTTGAAGATATAATGTTTGTGCTCCTTCCATAATCCCTAGAGAATGAATCTTGGAGATAGTTTCCATATTGTATTTAATATCAAATTATAAAATGGATAGGATCACCATTCTTCTATGGTTTCAAGAATATAATTCCTCCTTCTATCTATATACCTAAAGGTTGTTGCACATCTCTCCCACACGATATCATCTTTTTTACATTGACTGAATATGTGTTCTATGAATTCTTGTTCTTAAATACATATGTAACATATTGATGATCCCACAAATCCATATCTTCGAATTTTGTCCCAGGACAACACCTTTCTTCTCGCCATTAACCATAAGAAGGTGGATATTTTTTTCCATATTATTGGTGTCTATATTTTTTTTTGGATCTTATCCTTCTCAAGATATTTTTGTCCTACTTTTATCTCATAAGATTCTTTGACTAAAAATGTTCCTCCTATTTGAGCCCATTTGAGGCTCTTGTCCATGCTTGAATCAAATTCTTATATTCTTTAGTTATACCGTCAAAAGAGTTAATTCCTCCTAGTATATGTTAGGTGTTCATATGTCTTGTGATAAGTGCACCAACCTATAAGGTTTGTTACTTGATTGTCCTCCCAATATTGATTGATAAAATGCTAGTTTCGGGAGTGGAATACGTCCCTAGTTTCCATGAGGGTGGAATTCCCACTGAGTTTGGCATGTTGTTTCCAAGAATCATCCCAGAAGAGTGAATAATTGCCTTATGAAATTCCCCAGAAATAGTGATCTTATATTATGCTTCTATATCTTCAAGCATTTCTCCATATCAATAATATTGGCTTGCGTCCATCCATTCTTATTAGGTATTGTTCATTTACCTCCCTTGCATATTCTGATGCCATATTTGACTCCAAAATTCTCCCTTATTGTTTAGCCATCACCACCATTTTTCCTTGCCAACACATTACTTAAAGATTGAAAATCCCTTACCCCCAACCATCCCACATTTTTTGGAAGGAAAGTTTTTTCCTAGGCCATGAAGGCCCACTTACCCCGAACTTGAAGATCTTTGCTGGTGTTTCCAATAGTAAGAAAAGGTACAAAGTAGTGGATTGCAAAACATATTTAAGCAAGGTCACTCTACCTTATAGGTTAAGAGATCTATACCTCCAAGGACTAAGTTTGATATCTAACTTGGAAAGAATATATTCCCATGAGATTTTTCTAATTGAATTTTGAATGAGGGGATAATTGAGGTAATTCAAGTAGAGAATCTGTTTTTGGAAGCCTAATATTCTTACAATATTACTCCAAGAATTTGGAGTGGTATTAAAGAATTTTTTTTTTTTTTTTTATTGATTGATAATACTATGAGAGGATTAAAAAAAAGAACCCAAGATGGATTTGAGAGAATTTTGTTCATTGGTTTAAGGGTGTGTTACACACCAAAATTTCACACCTAGGTATCTCATCCTATGTGTCACAAGTGTTGCAAAGTGACACATGCACCTCGATAAGTGTCGCATGCACTGTTGCAAGTTTCATATACACCTTACCAAGTGTCACATTCACTTTGTGAGGTGTCATCACCCCTTGACACCATGAAAACAGTTGTTCATGACCCTTAAGTCATATGGGAGGAAGAAAACCACCATTTCTAGCTCAAAACACACCTTTTCCTTGAAAACTTCAACCTAGTTTTGAGCATTTATGAAGGGTGGCGCCCCCATGGCCATGCTGGGGGAGGTCCATGGAACCCCCTATGCCATGCTAGAAGAGCACCACTATTAGGGTGGCACCCTGTCTCTCACTGGGGGGGAGCACCATTCTTATTGAGAGAATTGGGGGATCTCCTCCACCTTATTCTATGGGCCAACTCTCTCAGATTGGGTGGGTTATATTTGACTCCCATGCTTTGGCTTCACCTTAGGATTTGAGTCAAACCTCAAGGAGCCATATCCTCAACCATATCCCTCATTTTTGCATGGTGGTTGTTCCTCTCAATCCTATATATTGAGAGATTTCCAAGGTAAAAAAGAAAAGGAGCTAATCAGTCAAAGTATCATCATTTTGATCTTGGTAGATTCATACAAGGGTTGGAGAAGGAGAGATTGGAGAGGATTTTTATATATCAATCATGGTATGTAAGTGTTCTCTTTGGGTTCTCATTTGAATATACTTCACCTATTTCCTTCAAGCTTTTGTTTTCTTGCACATGCTTGTCTATTGTTGCTTCAATATTCGTAGATGAATTTGTTTTACCTAATCAACTAGAGTAGGAGATAGTCATTTATATTTTCTTCCCATTGCAGGTATCAAGTTGTGCTAGGGAGTTTCGAATATCAAGCTCACAGATTGGAAGCAATGAGGAAAAACTTCAAAACAAGGAACATTATGACATTTCTCCCTCTCTCTTTATGATTGGTTAAATTGAGTTTAAAGGGATGTTAGTGTCCACTTGTAGTGTTTCTATCTTGGTATAGGGGTCTGGTAATCCAAGGGAAGTTTCACATGGCTGCAGGGGAAACATTTTGTAACAGGGTGACCCATAAGCAATGTATCATCCAATTTTTTTATGAGTCAACTATGGAACAAATACAATGCTAAAGAATGGAACCCTTTCTCCTTCTAGTGTCTTGACATTTAACATAGCCTGATAGTCATCCAGGGTTAGGGTTTTTGCATCCTCAACCATAAATTAGTGATAAGGTTTTGGACCTTTCTAGAATCTTCTTGAAAGTCCACATGTGGCTAGACCCACATGTGTGAGTAATGGGGGTTGGCGTGGCATCCACTTGGTACCATGGTGATAAAAAAAGGTATGTCAACTTATAGGAATCATAACTTCTACATTTAAGCTCCAACTGAGGTGATTTTTTCACCCTTGGAAAGGTATTAGTGTGTACAACAATTTCAAGGAGACATGATCTATGCTCACACATTTTTGACCCCCAAAAATTCCATTTGATGCCTCATAATAGATCAAGAAGGTTTTGGACCCAAATTTCCAAACTATGACTTGCCACTAAATGGGTCCTGCAAACCAATTCCTCCAAGTTTTCCACCTAGAAAATACCGATATAGATGACAAATTATATAATGATCCAATCCGAATCACTTAGGAACACAAATTTCTCTATTAATTCATTAAATAAAACCAAATGTGATAATAAAACTAATGAAGCATGTGGATTAATCAAGATGTCCATATCTAGTGATCTTCATTTTTACCTTCAAGGAATTGAAGCCCTAGATGTAGCATGGAAAAAATGGAAATCATGCTTGGGAAAAATAATGAGATTTGAGCTCACTATCTCATAAATTAATTGATTCTTTTAAGTACCAATGATTACTCTTCCATTGCATGTTTTCTATCTAAGTTCAAAAAACATACTTTTGTTTATAGAGTGTAAGATAATCAAGACATATGACCAACTTATATATGATATTCTTGCTAAGATTGACACTGCATATTGTTTTTTTTATCTACTTTCCACCTCACTAGAGATGCTATTATTAGTCAAATGATTACTTACAAAATTCCCTCTTTTGAAGTTTTTTGTGATTCTTTGATTAGAGAAAAAGATAAGCTCTTGCATCTTGGAGTGATCAACATTATAAGTACATATAACAAAGCCTTAGTGGCACAAAAAAAATCTAAAGTCATGCATCCAAAGAAGAAAATTCCTTGCAACAATAAACAAAACAAGGTTCCCAAACCCTCTCAACCAATTCATCCTCCTAATAATGAAAAATGAGCTAAATTAAAAGGAAAGAAGAGTAAGAGACATTGTGATTTTTGTTGGTAAGATGGTCATTTGGAGTTTAAATGTTTCAAGAAGATGGAAGCCTTAGAAGCAACAATGAAGAAGAATAATATAAATCTTGATCCTCCTTCTAACTCTTCTTCTGATGGACATGCACTTTTTGCATTTTTTTTTTCATTCAATGAAACATCTACTACTTCTTCTAATGACTAACTTATTGATTTTGGAGCATCTTATCATATAACTAAGGATAAATCCATTTTTCACTCTTAATGAATGCAACGCCAAACCTATAATTTTTGGTGATGATAGATGATGGAAATTTTAATGATGTATTATGTGTTCTAATTATTTACTAAATTTTTTTATTAGTATATTAAATTGTTCATTAACATAGTTACCAACTTAACGAGAACTCTACATAGTTCTCGTTTTTTGGGGGGTCACAATTTTTACCCTGTTTTTAAAAATGCTGATACCAGTAGCACCCCCCATCTGTTTTCAGGTGGTATTTTGATATTTTAAATTTTTTGATCCATAATGTTTCCACATTATTTTTTTAAATGGTTATTTTTCATCTATTTTCAATTTTTTCGATATATATTTTTTCAACGGTGTTTTTAGTCATTTTTTCATGCTTATTTCAATATTAAAAATATTTTTTATCATTTATGATGGACATGGTGTTATGATGTTGGCATTGATGTCAAAGAGGGGCCAAAATGATCAATGTTTATTATGGAATTGATGTCAAGAAGATCAATATGGTATTATGCTATGAAGATCGAAAAAGCTCAGGAGAAATAACGTAGTAAGTTGTGCAAAAGACATAGCATGAGGTGCAAAGGCATCTGCCTAAAATATCAGGGGAGGAAGTGTATTATATTGCACGAGATTAGAGCATGCATAAAATATCAGGAAAAGGAGTACCTTAAGAAAGTGTTATTGGTATCGAATTCCCAACAAATCAACTAAAGAAGACACCCTCAGAACTGTGAGGAAAATATGTTACAGTTGAGGAATATGACAATCATTGATCGTTGAACAAAATCCAAAGAAGTTAGGAGGAATTTTGTTCAGTGATGAAGTTTGGGGACATTGGAGATAAGGTAGAGGAACAAAATCAAGAAATTTCGCCAGCTGTTAGATCAAGGAGGGACTTTAGATGAATTTTCGACCATCCGATTGAGTTGAGTGGAAGGCCAGTGTAAGCCAAAAATATCCTAGAGTCTCAGATTAAATGAAATATCGTCAACCATCAATATGGAATGGAAAATTTGAACCATCATATCAGAAGTTGGTCAACTTCGACACTGACCACTTTGATGAAAAGAAGCCAAGAACATGTAAGTTTACCTGAAGGCTGGAGCCCTGAAGTCTCGAAGTGAATGAGGGCCATCAGATTTTTGTAATGCATAGTGAAATTTGGATGAGGTTAGGTGGGTCTAATGGTGGTCAACTTCTGCGTTGAAAACTTCGACGAAAAAAGGGTTCAGAAGATATGAGTTCACCTGAAGGCCGGAGCTCCAAAGTCACGAAGTAAGACACGTAGCACACACATTGAGAGCCCATGTCATCATCATCCATATCAAAAAGATCACATCGGCAAGGACACATGGCACATTTAGATGGTGAAAAGTGTCAAGGTCTAGTTGGAATTTTATATATATGTAAGTCTTAAATCTATGTGACACGTGGAAAGAACTCGACCAGTGATACATCAGTAGTGATGTCAACAAGCTACGTCACTCTAGGAGTATGTCCTTCGGGTAAAACCAGTTTCTACCACCAACAAATACCCGAAGCATTGAATGCCTAAGTCATTCTTGATCGTTTATCAAGCACGAGTAAAGGACGAGGATAGGATCCATTTATAGCCATCGATCTGAGATACAGATCAACGAGTATAAGATATTTCAGAAGACAACCAAATCGGTTTGGAAAACCACCCTTCCAAGCTCCGAAATGATGTGTGTATGAAGTGTGGACAGACGGTTTATGGTTCAGAGTTTAGAAGAAGTTTTATCCCTTGCGCAAGTTTAAACTCTGAAATAATCCTGGACATTCATCTCAATGTTTGACTAATTCATAGTTGTTGGATTAAGCTAGTGGAAGGATACTGTAAGGATTGAAGATAGATCGTTGATTTGGTTCTGGGAATCATGATAACCATTGGATCAACCATTGTGAGAGGTAACCACTTCTGGAAGTTCAAAATTCAAAAGATTGGATGCTTGTAAAGGAGAAATCACCCGAAGGATGGAGTCCCGAGGACTAGGTTCCAACCCCCAATCATGAGTTACAAACACATAAGTTATGAGGCACTGGGAACATCAATTAAATTAATAAGCCCACGGTCCTAGCTCTTGGACTTGTGAATACTATTAGAACAAGGAAGTGTTGATAAGAACTCCGACGATATTTACTCCAGAGGAGTTGGAAAATTGCAGAAGCCAGAGTTTCGAAACTATGAAATACTGAAGTAAACGAGATCCATCCGCTCAATTGCAGATTAAGTCCTGACTGTCTGATCTACTTCGGTAAAATGTACTCCGGGAGGATTGAATGGCTACAAAGGCTGGAAGTCCTGAAGGACAAAGTTCCAAAATAAAATACAATCGTCCATCTCAACGTCTAAATTAAAACATGACTGTTGATATTGATAAATGATTAAACACATGTTTTGATTAGCGCCTAGCGACCACCTGTGGTCATATGGAATAGAAGTCCTGAAGTGTTTCTATGCGAAATTTAACACACAGAGTAATAATTTTATCTCGGTCTAAAAGGAATGTTGAACCATATAGGACCTGGACTTTTTCTTGATTTATCTTAAGTAATCCAATACACACAATTCATTAGAAAGCTAATAAAAAATCTTAGATTTGATCAATTTGAATTTAGAGTGAAATAAAGAGGCACAACATCAATTTAAAGGAATCGATCCATACCTGTGATTGATTTATGGAAATACCTCTCATTAAATTGAAAAGATTTCATGATAATGTATGAATAACAATAATATAAAAACAAATGTTATTATTGTTAATTTAAATGGAGAGGTGCAATGGTTTAAACAAAGAGACACAATGCTTCATACTTCACACCAGTTGGAAGACTATATAAGAAAGAAAAAACGGTGAAGAAGAGGTGTCTCTATAGTCTAGATCGGAAGATCAAAAGAGAAGAAGAGTCCAAGAAAAGGAACTGATGATAC
Organism: Picea mariana; assembly: GCA_032191745.1. NCBI lineage: Eukaryota > Viridiplantae > Streptophyta > Pinopsida > Pinales > Pinaceae > Picea > Picea mariana. The sequence continues at coordinate 12,580 of JASDQU010260936.1, forward strand.
TGATGTTGTGAGGATGGAAGGGAGGAGCAAGGAAGGATTTATATCCTTTAATAGATAAGGGAGTTGGTGCTTCCTATGGTTGGTGCCCTAAATACAAGGGAGTTGGTGCTTCCTAGGGCTAATGCCCTAAATACAAGGGAGTTGGTGCTTCCTAGGGTTGGTTCCCTAAAAACAAGGGAGTTGGTGCTTCCTAGGGTTGGTTCCCCGAAAATGGGATTTGTGTCCCCTAGAGTGGGTTCTCTAAAAAGGATTGGTGTCCTTCACTATTCTTCATAAAAACCTTGTAATTTCTATTAATTATATTTATATAATTGATTTTACATACAAGGCCATTGTTGATCTATTGTGGTAATTAAAAAAATATAAAATAATTGCTAATTGTTGAAAAAAGGGGTAATATTGATTCATCCCCCCTCTCAGTATTCCAACAATTTGTATCAGAGCAAGGGCCTTCAACACAGTCTAACAACTATAAGGTAGATCCTGAATATGGATCAGGAAGAGGGAATGTCTAACAACAAATCACCATTGTTTAATGGAGGTGGCTATGCTCTATGGAAAATAAGAATGAAAAGCTTCTTGTTGGCTCTTGGTTTTGATATCTGGCAATATTTTGTAGATGGTTACACTACACCAACTACACCCACAGATAATGCAGGAAATAAAATATGCAATGACAACTCAAGAGTAGTTAATGCACTTCTAGGAGGGTTGACAAATTCTATATGTGTGAAGGTTATGCATTGTAAGTCAGCTAAAGAAATCTAGGACACATTGGAGTTTGTATATGAAGGAGATATCAAAGTCATGGAAGCCAAACTACAAATCTATAACACTCAGTTTGAAAATATGAAAATGAAAGAAGAAGAGAACATTGTTGAATACTTTCATAGGGTAGATGAAGTGGTTAATTCAATTAGAGCAGCAGGAGAAGAACTTGCAGATAAAAATATTGTGAAAAAGATACTAATATCATTACCTATGAGATATGATGCCAATATTTCTACAATTGAAGATATGCCAAAACTTGAAAAACTCACAGTTGATCAACTTTATGGAATTTTTTCAGCATATGAGATGAGATCAGGGAACAAAAAACCATCAAAAGATGAAACATGCTTTAAGGCATATAAAGCAAAGAAGAAACATGAACATATGTCTCATGAATATCAGACAGACATATCAGATGTAGAAGAGGCCAAATTTATAAAGAAAATCCAAAAAGGATTTGGAAAATATAAAAGAAAGTTACATTTCAAATGTTTCAACTGTGGCAGAATTGGACACTTTGCTAACAAATGTCCCTATCCCAAGCAAGAGGAAAATGGTGAAGAAGTTCACAACCAAAAAAACCAATACAATAAGAAATTTGATAAGAAAAATAAAAACTTCCACTCTAAAGAAGACATCATCTCTTCATACACGAGTGAAGATGAAGATTCAAAGCTTCTATTTATGAGAATGAACACTCAAAATAATAATATAGATAATGAATAAAACTATGAAAGTGAAGTTGAAGTAGATATAGAAGAATAACTAATTAGTGCTTTGGAGGAACTAAGAAAGTATAAAAAGAAGAACGAACTACTTAGGGCACAACTTCAAGAATTTGAAGAATCACATCAATCAAGAGAAATAGATGCATCATGAACCATCAAAGAGTCAGAGAATATCATTAGTGATCTAAAGTCTCAACTCCTGGAAGATAAAATAATTGAAGAAGTCATTTTAAAACAACTCAATGATAGAGAACAAGTATGTAAGAAGCTAGAATATGAGATTGAGTTTCTAAAAGGTGAATTTGAAAAAGAAAAAAAGAGATCAAAATATGAGAATAGTTCAAAAACCTTGGATGAAATTCTTAGTAGTCAGAGGTCACCAAACAACAATACTAGTTTGGGATACACCCAAGGCTCAACCACTACATCACAAGGATCAACTAAAAGGCCAATCAATTACGTAGATGCTCTAAAAGGCTCCTTAAGAAGAGAAGATATTAAGGAAAATATGATACCATTGAAATTTGTTCCACATAAACATAAATCAACACTCCCTACTAGAGTAAAAGATGGCAAGAAAAATACAATCACTAGAAAGAATCCCCCTAATAAATATCTATTTATTGGATATTGTTACTCTTGCAATAATTTTGGTCATAAGGTAGTACACTGCAAAGATTATGGACAATACAATCACGTAAATTTCCAAAGATATAAGAACAAGAGGTACAATACAGAGAAGATAAACTACAATTGATTTGGTCCTTTGCAAAACTTCAATATTGAATTCCAAAAATTCAACAACTATGACCATAAATCCAGTGAATGTAGATCACCAATGCAATCCTTGAAGATGGGAAACCCTAATAAACATAATAAGAAGATATGGAAAAAAAAAATCTGAAGTACAAAGCAAGAAAGATGATGCACCTGAAATTGATGAATTTAATAGCAGGAGAATGGTGGGTAAAGATTCTAATAAGGCATATAAAAATCAAAGTTTTTCATATAAAGTGAATCAAGCTCAAGAAAGGAGAGTTCTTGAAGAAGAAT
>JASDQU010260937.1:2833-15346 GCA_032191745.1 Picea mariana
TCCAAGATGAATAGTAATTTATGGATACCTTTGAAAATTGATTATATCATATAATATTTCAATACTCTTTTCAAACTTCAAGCTTATATTCAAATTAATAGTTGTTTTCTCTAGTTCCTTTCGTAAGGAAACAATTTCATATTCTAGCTCTTCATAATTTCGTTCCTTTTTCTTCGATTGGATTCTCACCACTCCTTCCATCCTTCTTTTTTCTTCTAATTCAACATTTAGTTTAATCATGGTACTTTCTCTTTCTTCAAGGTTTTTTAACATTTTTGGATTTCAAATCATGATCCTCTTCTTCATATTTCTGGAGTTGTTCCTTTTGTTTCAATTTTTTTTTTCCTAAGATTCTTTGTCAATGCACACATGAGTTCTTTTTCAAGATCCACTTCTCCTTCTATTTTGACATTTTCTTATTTTGAATCCATCATCTCTTTCCCTTTGTATTAGTTTTCCAAAGTATTAGTTTCCATTTCCATGTGTGCTCCTGAGATATACCTTCCAATGGTTAGACTATTTTCGAAGGAACTGGATCTGATATCAAAAATTTTGAGCACACACTTATACTGAGAGAGGGGGTGAATCAATATAAGATAATTTTTAACTTTTTCAAACATTCATCAACCATAAGAAAAAAATCGCATTGCAGAACATGGAACACAATATTTATGTGGAAACCCCTTTGGGAGAAAACCACAAAACATATCTTTATAATTCTTTGTAGGAAGAAACCTACTTTTACAAATATTTGTATGCAACAACCTACTGTAGAAATCAATCCCCACTATTACAAATCCTGGTAGGAACCAACCTACTCTTATAGATCTTCATAGACAGTAATCTACATGAGATACCAATCCTCACTGCTAAGAACCAACTTAGCAAGAGACATCAATCTCTTACAGTTATTGATAGAAACCAAACTACTAGAGACACTAGTCCCCACCGCTAAGAATCAACTTAGCAATATACACCAATATCATACATATATTCATATACACCAACCTACTGAATACACCAATCCCCACTTCTAAGCACAAAATTAGTAAGAGACACCAATCCCCACTTCTAAGCACCAAATTAGCAAGAGACACCAATATCTTTGCATGGGTTGTGCCAACCTTCACCGAGTCTACTTTATAATTCTCAATTCATCAGTTATTATTGTGTTGGCACAGGGGCAGACCCAGGGTTCAATGCTTCAACAAATCACCAACAAAACCCTAACTACTAGCCCTTTCGAAAACACTTGCGAAGCAGATGAAGTCTCACCTGAGGTAGAGGCAGGGGGGTTGTAGGACTCAGGTGTCTACAACAAAGCTGGGACACAGATATGTGATTAAAACACTTAACCGAGCACTTAGCAAACAATATGCCTTAGATTATGATTCTCATTCACATCGCAGATTAACCCTTATTACATATCAACGTAGTAACTATCAAGATCAAGCACTTAAAATCATTTAGCACATAGCCTTAGCTCAGATCTAGAATTCATTTATCTTTACTACCATTAAGCAACAAGCAACAAAATTTTATGCATTCATTATACATAACAACAACAACACTAAGAAAATAACAACATAAACAACATCGCACAAAGCACATCATGACACATGATATACATGGTTCACCTGAGTGTGAGGCTACATCCACCAAATTCTTCTTCTTCTTTATTAGTCTTCAATATTATTACATTCATGTTCTCCTGTGCACAAAGCCACAGGGCCCAAATTCGCAAAGGACAAGAGATCTACGAGATACGCACCAGTTCCTCCTTCCCAAATCCAGGTCAAGGCACATAGCGAAATCCTTAGTAGCACAGAGAAACTTACAACACACTTGCACTTATCTCCGCAAGCCTTAACATACTCTTTGCACAAATCCAACTAGTCATGCACTAAGTCAATCACCATCTATATTTCTTATCTACTACTTATTGATACATTTACAAAAAGGCCTAAACATGGGTAAACCCATGGGACGACATCCCATAACCCTTACATAAACCCTAGTAAACCCTTTGTTGGGTCCACAAGCCCGCAAAATAAGTGAGATCYCACAATCTCAGCTCCRCCTGGGTGCTCCATCTTTGACCAGCCTGTCRAAGTCCCAAAAGTGGTCAAACATGACCAAAGTTTCCTCAAAACTTGGTCAAGGGCCAACAATCCCCCAACACYCACAYGTGACTYGTCCCGATTCACTAAGATYTGGGMAACGCTGCTTCAAAGGCCTCAACCTTAGATTGAGATGCCTCGAATTATTTCTTCACCAGAGCTTCCTACTCGATGAACTCCTAAATCACTTGCTGGATAACAGGCCCTTCTAGGCATTGTTGCACTGTCACAACTACTTGGTCTAGCTGCGAGCCTTGTCCTTCAATCTCTTAAAAAATCATGCAGGCTTCGCCCTACACCAGTTGTAGTATCTGTGTAACATCCATGACTCTGCTCTGGATGGCAGTAGCTTGTTGCTGGACTATGCACGGTTCCTGTGATCTTTTCATCTTCTCGACTGCAGTAAGCAACTTCATTTGTGCCTGCAGGGTGGATGCCTGTTGTTGTGCCTCTTGGAGCTGTGCTTCTAGTTTCCTCAGCTTTGGATCTTCTGTGAGTCATTCATAGGTCTATGCACTATGATCACTCAATTGCTTACATTCTGAGGCGATTTCCCTGATCCTTCCAGCTGCGCTCTTAGTTGCTTCCTCCCTTTGGTCACGCACTTCTTGCAGAATGCTCGACACTGCTTGAAGCTATAACTCTATTACTCTTTCTTGAAGGTGTTGAATAGCCTCAGCGAGCTTCCCCACTTGAATCTCGGTTGCCTCTTCTTCCTCTTATTCCAATCCCAGCACATAGCGAAGTGTTGTAGTCATTGCCTCTTTGACCGCAGTCTTCTCTGCGAGCAACTTGTATTTTTCTTTTTGTACCTTTGCATTGTCCTCCTCAAACATCGCCCTAATTTCATCTTTCTCCTTTTGTGCAACTCAAAGTTGCTCTAAGATCTGCTCCTTTTCTTGCTTCAAGCATTTTCTATCCTACTCCTTTTATTCTTGGACTCGTTGAAGTTGAGCCTTTGTTGCATCTTCTATCCTTCATAATTGGATTGGATCATCCCCCAATTCTGCAATCTTCGACGAAAAATGCGCAGTAGGTACTACACGGCTCGAATGGATGGCTTGTTGTATGTCCTTGAGATCTTTCTTGATTTGTTCATACAACGTCTCCTGCTTCGCTCCATGTCTCTGCAACATATCCTCTAAAGATTCCTCCATGGCTATGATGATTAGACTGACATCGTCCTCTATGAGTACATTCTCTGACTGAGGCTTATTGGTGTGGGACTTCTTTCTTGTTGAGGGTTTCTGCAGAGAAACCTTCCTTTTCTTCGGTGTTTCGACCTCAGTAGGGGGATCCTTCAGTGGTATAACTTCACCTTTGTCATGTTTTTCTCCTTCTTCCCCTCCTTCTTGATTCACTTCGTCTCTTCCTCCTCTTGCGGGTGAGTTAGGCCTACTTTCCTCTGAGGAACTATCCTCCTCATTAGTTTCTATGTTCTGCACTTCCTTCTTTTTCTTATTTTTCTTGGTGCTGCTCTGCCCGACATGCTCAACCCGGGTGACCAAGGGGCTTCCAATGATGTCAGGGTCGGAAAGTTATGTATCCTCAATCGGTACAAGAAACTCTGCTAGCCATTCTTTGGTGATCTCCTCCATATCTTCGGCAGTCATCTTATAATAGGACTGCAGTTCCTCCTTACTCTCATCCCTGCGTGTGGTGATGTAGATAAAGTGTCGATCTGCGTGGAGATTTGCTAGCGGTCTGTATTGGTGAAATGTATTTGTTATCATGCATGGAAATCCCTCAATAGCATGCTTCAGCTGCTGGTAGTAGGCATGGAAGACCGTGTTCGACTGTCACTACTTCAACTTATCATTTGTATACCACAAGGTGGCGAACCTTGCAACCAACGACTCTGATGGCTCAACTTCTAGAAATGTCTCTCCTTCCAGCATATGCCAAGCGACAAATGTGATCAATACCAGTAACCAATTGAAATGAAATTCGTATCCCTGATCCTGCGCTTCCCAACAGTCTTTCTCGAGCTCGTTGATGAGGTAACTCACCCAGTTCATTTGCATTCCTTCTACACACTTCCCTGTGAGGTCTACTACGACTCCTGTGAACTTTGTCAGGCGGTTCTTTATGACGCACTTGCTAGCTATAAGCTGACAAGATAGGCACATTGCGCCATCTTGGATGGAGGCTACCTTGTAGCCTCTCTTTCCCTTTTCTACATCGCCATAATCCTCCTTTATGCGTTGTGCTAGGGAGCAATCTGAAGTCTTCCCTGGGTAGAACTACTGAGGGTCCGGTCCCTGCATGCTTAGTCCTGTGACCAGGTGTATCAACTCTAGATCCACAATCATGTGCCTGTCAAGCCATAGATATCCTCCATGATAGCATGAAAGGAGGATTTTAATGAAAGCTTTAACCTCTTGATGTCAGCCAAAGTGAGTAAGCTTCATCACATTCAGTATCATTGATTGCGTGATATCCTTAATCCATGGTTGGGAGACTATGTGTGGCTTCTTCCCAGTTGTTCTCATCAAATACCTATGTGGAAAGAGAATCGCGTAGTTCTTCCTTTCTCTGAGGTTAAAGTTGTTGTTCTTCATAGATGGGATGTGTCCTAACTGAGGTCCAACTATGCGTATCCCCTTTCAATATGTACGCAGTGATCAACGTGTACTCAAATTCACGCGAGATATTGTCGCAGTTCACTGCGCCAACCAAAGGCAGTATGTACTCTGATAAGATCGACAGGATCTGCTTCGCGTTAGCCATATCGTCACACTGTTTTCTTCATTTCTCATTAGTGCGACCAGAACACCATCCAATCAAGGGGGATGCTTTCAATCCACCATTCGACGACTCCTGTATCCTTACAGAAATGACTCTCTCAGCCATGAGGTCTACAAGAATATCCTCCACAGACTTCACTAATGTGCTTGGTTCGCCTGACATTCACACTTGTAACTAAATAGATCGGGTAGGCGAGCAGACAAGTGAGGTAATCAAATGGATGGTTAGGTCTAGAAATCACAGTGTGATATGCAATCGATTCTCTATTAGCTCGGATAATCACGGTGGCAAAAAGTGGTCCCGGCGCAGATTCTGACGGGTTAAATAAGAAAGCATCATAACAGATTCCTCCAATGGGAAGGAATGCCTCCATCAATGTGAATCTGTCCATTATGACCTGGTCTCAATGGTTCATTCACTCATAGCTTCGTTTTCTAGTTGTTCTGTTGCATCATGCTAATGGTCGAGGTGCCTCCAACGGTCATATATCTTTGCCATGGTGAAGTTCCATTCTGCGTGGTTCTGTTATTCTGACGAGGTTCAAGTTTTGCATATCTGCCTCCTTTGAAGCCTTTTTTGGAACTTCCCATACTTTTTCTAACTTGGATTTATTCTTACTAGGCTTCCTTGTCTTCTTTCCTGTGATCTGTGTCTCCAGATTCCTTTTTCCATTTTTACCCTTATCTTTTCTTAGCATGGTAACTTCACACTGTCGATGTTCTTTCAAAGGGTTTGAAGGTAATACCTCATTTCTTATTAACTCCAGGGTAGGTATTCTTCTTTCTTTCATGGGTAGGTCCTTCAAAACTTCTTGTGCTCTTTCAAAGTTGACAACTACTTCTCTTTCATTCTGCTGGTTCGATTCAATTTCTCATTCTTCTATCAGTTGATCTATTATTCGAGCTATGAAATCCCTTAGTTCTTTCTTTTTCTTTTCTGTAGCTTCTTTCTCTACTTTCCTTCTGATCTGATCTTCATAAATCCAAGTCTTTCCTAAGAAAAGTGGAAAAGGGCATTGTTCTCAACAAACCTAATAACTTCAAAGTCCTCTTTTGTCGATGTTTCATGAGCAATCATAGGTATAATAATAACTCTTCCACATAGGGTTATCATATTTCCTTTAAACAAACCTATCCTTCCCAATGAAGGTATCATAGCAGGTTTTCCCAAAATTTCCCAAGTGCTTTCTGGCATACTGTTCATGTGTGTTTCTTCATCTAATACACAGTCTATGTCGAAGTATTCTATTCTTGTGACTATGCGTTGTTTTTCTTTAAGGATCTCTGGTAAACTAATGTCTTTGTGATCATCCATTACTTCTTTTAACTGTATTAACATAGTCTCTGGCTCTTTTTTTGTATGATTCTTTAACATATCCTTAATCTCTTGACCTTATTTATAGTTTTCTTGTCCCATGTTCATATTTTCAACTTTAGCAATCATCCTTGGGCAATCCCCAACCTCATGACCGATAACTTTACAACAAAGACAAATAGGACCTGTACCAGGGCATTCCTTAGCAAGATGTCCTGATATTCTGCAATTATAACATAGTGTCAATCCTCTCTTTATTTTAAACGAGCTCCAACCTTTCCTATACTGCGCACTGGTATCACAGTGCTAGACTTGCAATCTGCAAAAATTCTTTCTAGGTTCCTGCATCCACTTATTAGTCCAAAAATTCTTTCTATGCATAGGAATAACATATCTTTCTCTATTTCTATCAAATTTATTCAGATGAGCTCTTTCTTCTAACTATGCCCTAGTTTTCAGACTAGGACAAAATATATCAAACATACCTAGATTCATACTTTCGAAGCAAAAAATTCCACTTATCTTACCGTTACCAAAGCACAAAGCTTTAAGATCTTACCTCTTTTCTTCAGATCCGGTTTCTTTCTTAGAATAGAGCTTCACGAGTTAAGTATAATACTGTGCACTACAACAATAGATCTACGCATAGAGCTTTCTCTTTGCTTCAGTTCCCAGCAATCACAGTTTCAGTTCCTAACAACAAAACCATTTATTGGCATAGGGGCAGACCCAGGGTTCAATCCTTCAACAGTGCACCAATAAAAACCTAACTATCGGCCCTTTCGGCAACACCTGTGAAGTAGATGAAGTCTCAGCCAAGGTAGAGGCACGAGCGTTGTAGGACTCAAGTGTCTACAACCAATATGGGACACAGATATGTGCTTACAACACTTAACAAAGCTCTTAGCCAAAAATATGAATTAGATTATGATTCTTATTCACACCGTAGATTAATCCTTATTACATATCAACGTAGTAACAATCAAGATCAAGCACTTAAAATCACTTAGCCCATAGCATTAGCTCAGATATAACATTCATTTATCTTTAACACCATTAAGCACTAAGCTACGATATCAGATGCATTCATTATAACAACAACACTAAGAAAATAACCACATAAACAACATCGCAAAAAGCACATCAAGACACAGGATATACGTGGTTCACCCTAGTGTGGGGCTACACCCACTAACTTCTTCTTCTTCTTTATTAGTCTTCAATGTTCTTACATTCATCTACTCCTTTGCACAAAGCCACAAAGCCCAACTCCATAGAGGACAGGAGATGTGCGAGATATGCAACAGATCCTCATTCCCAAAACCAGGTCAAGGCACAAAGCCAACTCCTTAGTAACACAAAGAAACTTACAACACACTTGCACTTATCTCCCCAAGCCTTAACATACTCTTTGCACAAAGCCAACTAGTCATGCACTAAGCTAATGGCCCTCTATATTGCTTAGCTACTGCTTATTTATAAATTTACAAAAAGGCCTAAACATGGGTAAACCCATGGGATGACATCCCATAACCCATTATATAAACCCTAGTAAACCCTTTACTGGGTCCACAAGTCCACAAAATAAGTGAGATCACGCAATCTCATCTCTGCCTCGGTGCTCCATCTTTGACCATCCTATCGAAGTACCAAAAGTGGTCAAACACGACCAATGTTTCCTCAAAACCTGGTCAAGGGCCAACATCTTACTACTTCTAGATTCAACAAGTATGCTTGCTACTTATTCCTTAACTAGGTCCGCTCACTACTTCTTCCTTCACCAGGTCTTCTAACTACTTTTTCCTTTACCAAGTCTGACCAAAATTCAAATTTCCAAATGGTAAGTTTCTCAATCCTTGTTGTTTTGGGATTCTTCCCAAAAATTAACTTGTACAACAAGAAACATATCCAATTTTGAAAATATGATTATGAAATTGTTACCTGACGCAATTCAATATGTCTCCTCTATTCTTTGAAATTTTCACAGTTTGAAGAGTCCTCGAAAAGACGTTATAGTGAAAATTCCAAGCTAACCCATTTGAAACCGATTTCACTAATCAAGAACCCTARCTTCCATAGAGAATATCTMTGAAAGTATAGAGAATCAAAATTTGGAATTCATACAAATGTACACCAAGATCTCTCCTCTGTCTCTACAAAGTTTCAAGGTCTGAAAACATCCTGTAAAAAWHTTTATAGTGAAAGTGCCAARATGASCTGTTTGAAAYTGATTTTAGGAGAATTCAAAAACCCTAAMTTCCATAGGGAATATCTMTGAAAGTGTAGYRAACTAGAATATGAAATTTGTATCACTTGTAGATAAAGATCCCTCCTCTATATCTACAAAGTTTCAAGGCCTGAAACTTTCCATAAAATAAGTTATATCAAAATTTCTATGATGACCTATCTGAAACTGATTTCAGGATCATTCAAGAACCCTAACTTATGTACAAATAGGGATCATTTTCACATTCACCTTTGTGAAATTTTCACTTCTTGACACATTTGGCCTAAATTGCAAGATATTCAATAGATGCAATTCCATTTCATCTAGACTAGGTAAGAACAAGATCATGTGCTTGATTTTTAAAGTTTAGAATTTTCTTCTTTTTTATGGATTTTTTGGAGATTATATTTTGTCTATGTATTTTATATACATATGGTTTGGATATTATTTATGACTTCAACTTATGTGATTGGAAATCCATGTTCTTATTTACATGCATGTTTGTGTTAATACTTAATTTAATGTAACAAATTCCAACATATCCAGTACCAATGAACTAATGTGGGTGTGCCTATGATGAGGGCCAAGGGGATCCTATTGACATATGCAAATCAAGCACCAAATGAAAAACATCAAACTGAATCAAAAGTAAAAAGGACTCACATCACACACCTCTGTACAAGGCACCGTGCATCCTGATGGTTTACACAAAGTAGATCCTATTGCTAGGCTCAAGTCAAGGCTTCCTATGGTCATTTATGAACTCATGGGATATTTTTAGCATTATACAGAACACCATGCCACGGCCATGGCACATAGAATAAAATTTATATGTTCCTAAATCTTCATGATTTTGGTCATAGACTAGAACCAAGTCACTATCATGAACTACACAACGAAAAATATGGTGAGCAGTCGTACAAGATATCATATCTCCCTAGGTATGTTCTCTTTCCTTTCTTTCGAAAGTTAGTTACTGTAGGTAGCTAATTTCAATCAACTGTTTAATTAAAGTTTGAGAGAAGTCTTTTAGGGAACTACTTTGTTGTGGCCCATGACCTAAAGCCATAAGACTTATATTTCTGTAAAAATGACATGAATAATCCTTCCATATTGTTGGCCCCATATAAATTAGTGCCCCCAGAGACATGACTTCCCCCAGAGCTAGTAAAAACACTAGATGCAATACTAGACCCACTATTAACATTCCAAAAAAATGGGAAACCATCATCTGGTATCACTGAGCTACCTATAGGAATGTCATAAATAGGTGTAAACCTTGTTCAAATAGTAAAACCAAGGCCTCCCCCCCCCACTAAATAGAAATATGGATGTGGGAACTTGGAATGATGTAATGGGTGTACTAACGTAGGGTATATTCATGGAAGTAAATTATGTAACTGGTGGCATATCCCAAATGGAATAAATGGATGTCATTGACATATATGTGGGAGTACCTATCCCATTAATAGATAGTAAGTAAGAGGTCAAAGATACTACTCTCGTAAAATTAAGTGACAAAGGAATATGTCCTCCCATGATAGATGGACCACTGGTGCCTAACATCATATGAGGATTGTGAAAAAATGAGAATGACTCATCAAAAGGTCTGCAAACTCCACCACATATCACACCCATATCAAATCTAAGATTCAAAAGGTAAACCTTTGGACAAAGGGGCCTTTTGAAAACCAAACTCTTCGAGGATGTCAAGTCCCCATGACCTGGCTAGTGAAGGTGTGATATATAATGATAGTAGCCCACATGTAACAACCCTTACTAGTGCAAGTACCTCATGAATATAAGCACCCTCCAGGGGAATTAAAACAAGGATTCAACATCTTCCTCAGGTACCACAAGTACTTCCCACTCCCAGTCACATTTGTGATTCCTTAGGGAAGGTTGCTATGGATGCCGCTTTGAAATTAGTGACCAGGAAAAATAATCATGGGTCGGGACCACACGTTTTGGCAGGTAAACAAAGTATGCAATTTTAGAGAGAAGTGATAACAATTCCCTCCAAAACCCTCATACACATAGTAGTCCAATGGACACCAAAACAATTGAAGAGGGGATATCACTTCACTTTCCCTAGTTCCATTTTGCGCTTGACACCTATGTTAGAGGTGCTTCCCCAGGAAGCTTTCCTGGATACTAATGGATTTGAAATCTCCCCAATGAATTCCTAGTTTCATTTTTATGTCCTAGGATATTTGTCTCTCCAATCATACACTAAGGCCCTAAGTCGTTTTCTATTTTAATTTTTTTTAAAGAAAAATGTCTAGTTAATTTTAAATTAAGAGCTTTTATTTGTAATGTTTGTTTCTTACTTAAAGGGTATGGAATGGACTTAGTGGTGTTATTAACTCTTTCTAATCTAAAGAAAATCAAAACATGAAAAATACAAATGCACTTCTTTTTGTTTTGATGGATACTAGTCGAGGAATGGAAAATAGATTATATTTTTCTCCAACAACAATCACTTAAATCCAAATGGGATACCAAAATGATCCAAAACAATCCATATCCAAACAAATCAAATCAACACTCCAATACAACTTTCAAATGAAAGCCCAAAACGCAAGACAAAATCACCTTGCAATGCAATTTTCGTTTTGATTTCACTAATGTGATAAATGAAACTAAATATGAAAGGAAGAATCAAATCGAAAAATGAAATGTAGAATAATTTTGACAAGGTCATTTATGCAACCCAAAACACATGCAAATCACTCAAGAATAATATGAGATGCAATTTTTCTTCTTTTTTTTTTTATACCATGGGAAGAAGAATGAAAAAATCCATGAAATTTTTTTTTCTAAAATGTCATTGGTCAAAGAATACGGTCCTTAGGCTTTAAAGGAAAAACCCCAGATAAAATTTCACAGAATTTGAATGTTTTCTAAACCCTGCAATCCCTTTATTTTGCACCTTGTAGGACCAGTCTTGGGTTTCCTTCATAAAAGTGGTGAGTAGAAAGGTTTATTCACTAGTTTCCTTTATAAAATTATGATCAGTTGTGAATCTTACATATAAAAGAAGTGAACTTTGTCCAAAACATAAGAAGCTGCAAATTTTCTTGCTAGTCATAGGTTGTTCTTGATGAACAAGTGACCAAAGTATCCAATCATGACTTGTATATAACAAATACATGACCAATCGTAAATGTTAGTGGAAATAGTCGTGACCCTGGGGGGAAACACACATCAATGAAAAACTCACATCCCATAACTTAGTCAAATATGAAAATGAAATGCACCATAACGCTACCAAGGTCATCATTCGCAAAGAAAAGCAAATGCAAATGAATCAAGAAAAATGATGAATAGTATGTAAGACTTGTAGATCCAATTGGTAAAAAGAAATCAAAGAATACACACCTATATAAGCACCTATTGGTTAGTTATAGAACACATGCAACCTCCCTAGGCCAAGGTTTAGCCAATTGAGAGTAAAATGAGCAAAAATCTCAAAAAACTCCTTGACAGGACCCGATAGTGACTTGTATTTGAGAAATAAGCAACCAAAAAGGTGTAATCACTCCTCACAAACTTGAAGAAAGTGATAAATCTCTTTTGTTGGGGAAAAAAATGCAACCAAGAGAAAAAATTAAGAAACTTAGCAAATTAAGCCCAAATCTGAGTTGTTTTAAGGTTTCAAACACCGAGATAGAAACAAAAGATAGTGTTGGGCTACTACAAACTTTTATAAATAGAAAATGACCATGGGAACTTATTAAATCTAGGGAATACAAACTAGGATATTCCCTAATGGAGTCACTAAATCTGTTATTAGAGAATAATGCATAGATATAAGTAATATCTCTCACTGACTTGACTAAGGTCAGTGATAGAAAGGTGATAGACCATTATGAATTTTAACACTAGATCACATATTTGTACATTTGGATTATGTTAACAAGAAGGGAGGACATGCCTTATAGTTTACCAAGGTTTGTCACTGTGTAATCTCAACTGATGTAGCTCCAAGGCTCCACTCATAGATACTACAACTAGTCACCTGCACACAAGCGACAACATACACCTTCCTCAAACTCATTTAGCATAAAAAGAATATAAATTATAATAAGATTTAATCTACTT
>JASDQU010260938.1:0-15646 GCA_032191745.1 Picea mariana
TAGAATCACTGCAATTTTTTAATTCTATTAACTTCACTACAACTTTTGAATTCTTTTAAAATTATTTTTCTCATGTTTGATATTCTTCTAGTACAATTGGGAAGAGAAGATAAAAAATTAAAAATATAAGAAGAGCTACTACATTTGCCTCTACTGTTGTTCTTTAGTCAGTTTACCCTTGGGTTCACGAACTGGTAAAATAAGTTGTGGGTTTGGTTGATAGTTGGGTTCGAGAATCGGTTCCTAGTGAAAAGTGTGGTACCTAGTTTGGCTATGGGGATGCACATTATGTGATTGTAAACATGTTATTGACAATAGAATCACTGCAATTTTTTAATTCTATTAACTTCACTACAACTTTTGAATTCTTTTAAAATTATTTTTCTCATGTTTGATATTCTTCTAGTACAATTGGGAAGAGAAGATAAAAAATTAAAAATATAAGAAGAGCTACTACATTTGCCTCTACTGTTGTTCTTTAGTCAGTTTATGATTTTGGGGTTTCATAGAAGGTGTATAATTCCTGTACCTCAATATTACTGAAGCAAAAAGTTATCTTTTGCAGGTTCCTCAATCTGGAGAGCCACCTGAGAAGGCTGGACAGTTTGAATGCCAGGTATTATTGTTTCTGATATTTTGCTTGTTTTGATGAGAACTTTGAAAGAGACAATGCAAGCACATACAAGTGATGGCAACCTCCAGTTTAGGTTTTTTGCTTGTTTGTCATCTGTATGTCACTATTTTTGGATAACCTCTGCATTGCTTTCACCTAGCAAGTTTGCAGGCATTATTCTTAACTTTTCCCTTTATTTGCATGTCTTCTTTTGTTGCTCCAAAATATGACCACTTAAAAGGCCTTTTAGCCCTTATCTTATTTATATGGAGTCTTTAGCATAAGTTGTAGCTAGAGAGAGTTTTTTGGGGTGTCTGCTTTTATTAATTAAATGTTTCTTTTCCAGCTGTGCATATGAATTAAAATCTGTGGAGATGCCAACTCTTCATGTCACCGAAGAAGACTGAATAACAGAATTTACATTTTGTATTTGTGGTTATGATTTTAATTTTTCTCATGTCATTCGGTGGCATATGTTGTACTCTACACATCTGAGTTTAATTCTACTTTATAATAAGTAGACAAAAGATCACCTTGTGGTAGTTGACCAATTGTCCCTTTATTATGTGACTCCAGCTTTAGTGGTTGGCATTCTGTAGTTGAAATGACAGTGGTTTTCTTTGGCAGAGTACAAACTCATGATCTGTACCTAGTAAGCAGTTTGGTTGTCTCCCATCTGAATTGCTGAGATTCGTCTCTTGCTCTTGTTCCAATCAATGTGCTATGCTATCATGCTTATTTTGTTATCTTGTGATTGACTATTGGATTTGATTTGGAGAGTCATTGCACAGTTTTACTTAAGAGGAGCATGCCAATTTGGGGCATCATGCAAATTCAGTCGTTGCAATGACAAGGCAGAATCTGCAGGACAGGCATATTTTGGATTTGTTGATGAATGCAGCTATAGGAGACATCCTCCAGCTTACAAACCTGTGAGATGTGGAACATAGCGGCTATGTGAAGCCTTTCTCTCAGCTTACAAACCTGAGAGAAAGACCCTAAGAAGGGTTCGTGGTTCCAGCTTGGGACAGAGCTAGGAACGTAGAGATGACCTCCTCCATGATGTGAGAGAGAAGAACTCCAGATGATTATCCAGTGGAAAAGCGTTCTATTGAGTTAGGACGTGCCTGTGGCTGAGCACAAGGTGAACGTGGGAAATCCCAAAAGAGTTGGGCACATCATCATGTAAACAGAAATGAAGATGATGTGATGGCCGCCTTTGAGCAGCAGAGTTGATGAGAAGACTCCAAATGATTCTCCTGTTGATGGCAGTGGGAAAGCAGATCTGTAGAGTGGATGTGCCTGTGGACGAGCACAGGTGAACGTGTGAAGATTTGGTTCATCTGTGTAATGCAGTGAATCAGAGCTTTGGCATCCCTATGGATGTGCCCCTAGTGGATGAGCACTAGTGGGTGTATCAGATCCTTTGCTATATATTGTTCAAGAGTCAGACCTAGCTGTAACCCTAGTTATTATGTAAAGGGTACAGGTCGACCTTATGTTAATATGATTAATATAAACAAGATAATTAATACTCTGAATATTAATTATAATAATAAATATAATAATAAGTATATTTGACTTAGAGAGGTCAGCCTTGTTGTGCCAATAGACGCCCTTGTTAATTGGTCAAAGTCTAATATAAGTAGGAGATGATTCTCCATTGTAGAATCATATCCTTCTTGTGTGTTTTGGAAATTTCAGCAAGTACTTCTCTTTGGCAAAGGTGCGCACCTCTCTTCGGCGCTATTCTTCTAGGGCTTAAGCACCCTCTTGTGTGCTAAGTCATTCTTGGTGGTGAAAGGTCTTTCTCTTGAAGAATATAGCAAAGGATTTGGCTGGGTTTTTCTCCCTTGTTGAGAAGGGTTTCCCAGACTATATCTTGTGTTCTTGTGCATGGTGTTTCTTCTTGTGATCTTGGTTGCTGCACATTCTTGTTTATGGTTAAGACACGATGAAATTGAAATGAACTACATGCTTAACCTAGCTTAAAGAAAATCAATAGGATTTAGTTATGATTTTAATTTTTCTCATGTCATTTGGTTGCATACATAGTACTCGACGCATCTGAGACATGTAATGTTCCCAAGCCATTATGCCAGGAACATCACGGTTTTGGGTGTCTTTTAAAACTTTTATTGGTGATGGTATTTCGTCAAACACTTTGATTACAGTGATCCTTTAGATTATGCTTAGGGTTATAATGATGGTTTATATGTGTGTTTGCTGTAATAAACAAGGAGATACAATCATGGAACATACCTCAGCCATATGCAAGATCAACAATATGATAGACAAGCCAAAACATCTCAAATCTGCTTTTATTCATAAATAGAAGAACTTGATACAATGAGAAGGGCGATCTGGAATGCTCAACAGATGGCTCCGATAAAGAAGATAGAAGCTGCTACAAAATGCTCCAATAGAAGATACTATAAGCCTCCGAAGGCCGAATACTCACTGAAGACCAATGCAAGAGTAGATCTAGGATGTAATAAATGCTAAACCCCTAATCTGGAAGATGCCACGCTCTGCTGAAATGCTGAAGACCCTCAATAATTCGGCCCTACCGTCAAAGACCTCCAAATGCCACGCTGAAGATGGCAAACTGTAGATCGGGATGAGTAGAATCCCCTCCTGAAATCTCAAGCCGAAATACCAAGGGAAACTCCCCCAAATGTTGAATCCTCCAATGGAGTTGTGCCCTCCTAAAACTGTCAAACCCTATAATTTCGGCCCTGATGAAGGAGGCCTCCAAATGCTATGCTGAAGATGCCGAACTATAGATTGGGATGCGTAGAATCCCCTCTTGAAATCTCAAACTGAAATACCAAGGGAAACTCCTCCAAATGCTGAATCCTCTAATGGAGCTGCAACCTCCTTCAAATGCTGAATCCTCCAATGGAGCTGCAACCTCCTAAAACTGTCAAACCCTATAATTTCGTCCCTGATGAAGGAGGCCTGCAAATGCCCTCAAACTTGCTAGAAAGATAGATCGGGACATTGCAAGTCACTATGTGAAGTCTCAGGGTCAAATCTGAAGTATAACCTCTCCAAAATGAATAGATTTGAATCTCCAAAATGTCCTCTCTAATTCGTCCCAATGCTCTAGGAAATAATCTGTACCATAGAACTCTCTCAAGAGGCACTAGAAATCATGGCTAAGGCCCTGCAAGTAAAACCCAAGCGCTCAAATCTCCAAGGGATCCCTCAAACTCCTGTAACGAACCTTCCTTCAATAAATGGTGCGCCCGCCTTGCTGGAAACCCCCAATGGTGCGCCCTCCTTCTCTTCCTGTGCCTGTGGCTAGTGTAGAACCCTCCTGCACTGAGTAGATCTGGAACTAGAATGGTGTGGGAGAGTCTTGCATCTCCGAGACCAAACTTGGGACAAGCTAGGTGGAATCTTTCACTACCGAATCGTCCTCTAGGGTTTGTTAAGTCAAAACCCTCAAAACCCCCAAGAGATGGGCCCTTTAGCTAGAAGCCAGATATCAAAATGATAGACATACATGAATGAATGAATAGAAGCCCTTGCCTTTCCTTTATACTTCCTGCTCACCTTCTCCCTCCAAAGTGACTTTCATTTTATTAATATTTAATTAATTAATTAAATCACTTTAATTAATTAATTAACCTTTTTACCTCTGAAAAGTGCCTTATCTCTCCTTGTGGCTTCCCTGGCCACTGAAAGCCACTTCTAGCCATCCCATCCTGTAGTGTTGCTCCTCCCGATTCCAATGAGCTATTACACTGAGAGGTTCCTCCAAGTAATGTGCCCAAAATGACCTCTTCAGTGAATTTAATTGACTTATAGCTCAAAATACTTAAAATCATGGAAATCGTCGGAATGCAACGAAACCAAAGCCAACCTGTGCGGAATGGGTCATAATGATGAAATGGAGTGGAGGATGCAAGCCGGATCCCAAAATGCCTCTCAATAACCCATGTACTCGCTATGACACCCATCTGGCTACTCTGGATATCGTAAACCTCTGCAATGTAATGATGTTCCAAAGTGGGGACATTACAATCCTCCTTGCTAGAAAATTGCTTGTCCTCAAGCAATAATCGAATCCCCTCGAGTATAATACTAGGATCCCATGTCCACCTGTGGGATACACAATAGAACCTATCCAAAGATGAACACTCACACATGCTGCCCCCTGGGTCCCATATCAAGTCATGAACTGCTAGCCCCTGGGACGCATAATCCTGAAATACACCAACTTTGTGAGTCTCCTGTACATGACATATGGCCTCATCCTGGAATGAGTCCATCCTCCAAGCTACTATCAAGATCAACACGACCTCCGTCAATTGCACCTGCTGATACCAGAATGAGGTACTGCAAGACCTCCGTGAGACATCCTCAAGTGATGTGCTCCCATCAACACTGAAGCTCCATGGAAAGTCGGAACAACTTTCCCCTGCAAAGGTCCACTCGTCTCCATCAGTCAGTGAAATGCTCAATCCTGCAATCCCTGGGTCCCATGCTAACCTCTGTCTAAGATCGCCATGCTGATCCTGCACCACTCTGACCATGACTGTCTGCCCCCTGCATACATACTGGATCCCCCTCTCCTGGATCCTCAAATTGAAATACCTGTGACCATTGGACCTGCTGTCCAGAAACTGTATCTGTAAAGTCATCTCTGTAGAAGAAGTACCAGTTCAACCGCCTCCATGTCCGATCATGATGGTCAAAAGTGAAAAGCCGCCTCGCTCCCTCGAACAAACCCCTGCAGACCTACTCCAAATCAACCCCTGGTGGAGTGTGGGGCTCTTTGGCTCAACCTGTGTCACCATGTAGTGAAACACCCTGCTAACCAGGTGAACTCCTGGATCCCATGGCAGACTTGGAAGTTTATCACTTCCAATCTCCACTAAGTGCTCCCGTGTCAGACTGATCACTGTCAGAAGCCCTCTGCGCTCATCTGCTATCATTTGGCCTATGGTGCTCACCATCATGCACCAAGTCTCAGCTGGCTGCCTATGACGATCCACCTCTATCCTGCTGGATGCTGTAAAAGTGCTCCTGTCATGTGGTCTCGGCCTACGCACTCTCCATGTCCTCTGCCACTGTCTATCTCTCCTCATGCTGCTGTCCATGATAAAAGTGTCGGAAGAGGGTAACAAAAATATCTGCAGCTGACCGTAGGACTGAAAAATACCACTTGTCTTGGTCAACCCCAAGGATTCGACCAAAAGCACGTCTACTAGTACCCATGATAAGTACTCTTCTGTGGTCATCACCGAATCCCAACCATTTAGTATAACTGGAAGTAACTCCTTCGACTGCTGGTCAACCAACCTCCACCTCTCATCTCCCATGCAACTGTTGAAATGGTGAAAGTGACCTCCCACAACTATGTGCTGCTACAAAGGAGTGACATCTGCATACTCCCCTAAGTGTTTCTCCTCCCTGCAAGGCACTATACCTCTCTGAATGCCACCATACATCTCGGCATGACTCTGTGAGCTATCCCCCATCATCGTATGCTCCGACATACTCATGTCGTCTCCTGCAGACTCATGCTGCATCATAGATCCTGGGCATACTGCTGGATCAACCTCTACATGGAGGTCAACCTCTCTCGGAACACCAATGGAAGTGTCCTCCATCAACTGGTGCTCCTCTGCTAGATCACCACATCTCCTAGCAACATGATTGAATGATATATCTGAGTGTCGACTAAGACAGATGAAGTGGATCTCTGACAAATCTTCTCAAGAGGCTGGTCTGACCTAGACTCTGATTCTTGAAGGGTTGTCTTTGTGCCTCTCAAGAATCCTTGAGTGCCCTCCAACTCCTGAGTGAGTTGGTCCACCTCCAACTCCTGTGCCTTCAATGCCCCGTGATACAACTTGCCAATCCCTAGTAGGTAGTCCCTGTCTGTCACCAACTGTTGGTAGTCAGTCCTCATCATAGACATTCTCTCCCTGAGAGTGTGAAAATCATCCATGGAAAATCCCTCATCTGAACTACCATGTGCCACTGATGCTCTCCAACAGTAATCTGTCGTCAATGCCTGCATGTCATCACTGCGCCTGGGGGCTGCCATGATCATATCTTCACTGACTCCAAACTGTGGTGCTAAGTGGTATGAATCCTGATCACAGTCATGCTGAGGTGCCACCTCATACCCCTCACTGCTAGTGTCAACTCCGGAATCCCCAAAAACACTCTCTGCATAAGATAACGTGTTGAACTGCCCACTGTCTACTGTGCTGCCGGGTCCTCCTGTATGCCACTGCATCCCATCACTAGATGCTATCTCCCTCTGAATCACACTGTATCCTGTATGAGTAGTTGTATCCTCCTGTGCACTCACCCTGCTACTATCATCTGCGCCTGGATCCCATATAGATGTGTCCAGACACGTGCTATGGTCGTCCTGACCAATAAAGAGTGCATCCTCATCACTGTATGCCGATCCTGAAAGTAAGTGCTCCATCAACCTGTCAGTCTCCACAATCTGCTCAACTAATGGAGTCTCCATAATCTGTGACTCAATCTTCTCATGTTGATCTGTATGTGTAAGGTCAACGGTCTGCAAGTCCTGTATCTCCTCCTAGATCTGTGGATCTACATGTCCCTGGTGTGAATCACTCACACATGGCTCCTCCATCACATCTGAAATGCCACTGATATCCTCCTATGACGTGGCTATCATGGGTGTCTGAAAAGATGACAGATGTGTCATAGGAAGCTGGTCATCTGTAGGTGCTAACACGTGTGAGTCCTCAACAAGAAGAGGGAGCTCACAGTTCCTTACAACCCTCAACAAAATGAGGTTGCTGAAAGGAAGAACAAAACCATCATTGAAGCAACTAAGGTAATGATACATGATCAGAGTCTACCCATGACTCTATGGGCAGAAGCATGTATGACAACAGTATATGTTCAAAACTGTAGCCCTCATAAGATCTTGAAGAACATTACTCCAGAAGAAGCATTCACCAAAGTGAAACCTGAGATCAGACACTTTAGAATATTTGGATGTCTAGTGTACCTTCATGTACCCAAAGAAAAGAGATCCAAACTAGAACCTTCAGGAAGAAAAGGTACATTTGTAGGATACAGTGAATCCTCAAAAGCATACTGAATCTACATCCCAGGACAGAGACAAATTGAAGTAAGCAGAGATGTTACTTTTGAAGAAGTAGCCTTCTAGAAATCCAGAGAAGCTCAGATGGAAATAGATGGTGAAACAATACCTCCTCCTCATTCAACAGTTTAGAGGGAGACATATATTGTTCCAGACGAGCCAATAACACCAGTTGATCCAGTTCCTATAGCAGATTTGGTTGCCCTAAGTAATATACCCAGAGACATCACCGTTGGACATAAAAGACCTGCTTGGGCACGCCAAACTTCAGAAGAAGCAGATAGACAGAAAAAGCACCTCAGGTAGCTGCTTCACCCTAGGTTCAACCACGGTTTCCTGGTGCAGTAGAAAACAAAGCTTTGTGGCTTTGAGTACAACAGAGGCAAAATACTTTGCACTAAGCGTGGCAGTTCATGAAGTTGTATGGCTTCGCAAACTTTTGACAGACTTGTTCGATCATGAGATGGATCCGACTATCATTCATTGTGACAACCAGAGCTGTGTGAAGCTCTCAAAGAACCCAATATTTCATGACAAATCAAAACATATTGAAATCAAGTACCACTATATCAAAGACATGGTGCAGAGGAAGACAGTTCATGTTTAGTATCTTTCCACTCATGAACAAATTGTTGATATCTTCACTAAACCACTTGCCAAGACAAAGTTTGAGTGTTTCCGTGAGAAACTCGGCCTGATGGAGAATGCCTCCCTAGCTGAGAGGGAGTGTTGATGAATGCAGCTATAGGAGACATCCTCCAGCTTACAAACCTGTGAGATGTGGAACATAGCGGTTATTTGAAGCCTTTCTCTTAGCTTACAAACCTGAGAGAAAGCCCCTAAGAAGGGTTAGTGGTTCTAGCCTGGGACAGAGCTAGGAACGTAGAGATGACCTCCTCCATGACGTGAGAGAGAAGAACTCTAGATGATTATCCAGTGGAAAAGCGATCTGTTGAGTTAGGACGTGCCTGTGGCTGAGCACAAGGTGAACGTGGGAAATCCCAAAAGAGCTGGGCACATCATCATGTGAACAGAAATGAAGATGATGTGATGGCCTCCTCTGAGCAACAGAGTTGACGAGAAGATTCCAGATGATTCTCTTGTTGATGGCAGTGGGAAAGCAGATCTGTAGAGTGGACGTGCCTGTGGACGAGCACAGGTGAACGTGTGAAGATCTGGTTCATCTGTGTAATGCAGTGAATCAGAGCTTTGACATCCCTATGGATGTGCCCCTAGTGGATGAGCACTAGTGGGTGTATCGGATCCTTTGCTATATATTGTTCAAGAGTCAGACCTACCTGTAACCCTAGTTATTATGTAAAGGGTACAGGTCGGCCCTATGTTAATATGATTAATATAAACAAGATAATTAATACTCTGAATATTAATTATAATAATAAATATAATAATAAGTATATTTGACTTAGAGAGGTCGGCCCTATTGTGCCAATAGATGCCCTTGTTAATTGGTCAAAGTCTAATATAAGTAGGAGATGATTCTCCATTGTAGAATCATATCCTTCTTGTGTGTTTTGGAAATTTCAGCAAGTACTTCTGTTTAGCAAAGGTGTGCACCTCTCTTGGGCGCTAGTCTTCTAGGGCTTAAGCACCCTCTTGTGTGCTAAGTCATTCTTGGTGGTGAAAGGTCTTTCTCTTGAAGAATATAGCAAAGGATTTGGCTGGGTTTTTCTCCCTTGTTGAGAAGGGTTTCCCAGAATATATCTTGTGTTCTTGTGCATGGTGTTTCTTCTTGTGATCTTGGTTGCTGCACATTCTTGTTTATGGTTAAGACATGATGAAATTGAAATGAACTACATGCTTAACCTAGCTTAAAGAAAATCAACAGGATTTAGTTATGATTTTAATTTTTCTCATGTCATTTGGTTGCATACATAGTACTCGACGCATCTGAGACCAAGTCTAATTTATAGTAAGTAGACAAATGATCACCTTGTGGTAGTTGACCGATTGCCCTTTTTTTCTGTTACTCCAGCTTTTGTGGGTGGCATTCTGTAGTTGAAATGAGAGTGGCTTACTTTGGCAGATTACAAATTCGTGATCTGTACCTAGTAAGAAGTCTGGTTGTCTCCCATCTGAATGGATGAGATTTGTGTCTCTCATTTTCTGATCAATTTGCTATACCATGATGCTTATTTTGTTATCTCGTGATTGACTGTTGGATTTGATTTTGAGTCATTGCACAGTTTTAGTTAAAAGGAACTTGTAAATTTGGGACATCATGCAACATTGCAATTACAGGGAAGGATCTGCAGGACAGGCACATTTTGGATTTGTGGTTATGATTTTAATTTTTGTCATGTCTATTGGCTGCACACATAGTACTCTACACATCTGCACATCTGAGGCCAAGTCTAATTTATAAGTAGACAAAAGATCAACTTGTGGTAGTTGACCAATTGAATTTTTTTCTGTTACTCCAGTTTTAGTGGTTGGCATTCTGTAGTTGAAACGAGACTGGTTTGCTTTGGCAGATTACAAACTCATGTTCTGTACCTACTAAGCAGTTTGGTTGTCTGCCATCTGAATTGTTGGGATTTGTCTCTTGCTCATGTTCTGATCAATTTGCCATGCTAACATGCTTGTTTTGTTATCTCATGATTAACTGTTGGATTTAATTTTGAGAGTCCTTGCACAGTTTTACTTAAAAGGAACTTGTAAGTTTGGGACATCATGCAAATTCAATCATTGCAATGATAAGGCAGAATCTGCAGGACAGGCACAGTTTAACTTCTTGGGCCTTCCTATTCGTCAGGTTGGTTGTTTATAGTTTATCATTTTATTGGTTTCACTTTATACTGCATATTCTTGAGCTTTAAAATTGTCCGATGGCCATGACATAGTTGAGAGTTCTAGTATTTGTTAATATGTTGGAGAAGTTCAGTTTGTGTTTTCATAAATGTCTGCATTGGAAGCTTGGCTTGATTATGGAGTAAGGATATTTAAAAAGAGTCTGTAATAATATGTGCCTCTTGTGATACAGGGAGAGAAAGAGTGTCCATTTTATATGCGTATAGGATCTTGCAAATATGGGGTTGCATGCAAATTCAATCATCCAGAGCCTACAGTAGAAGGAATGGCTCCACCTGTTTCAAATTTTCCAATAGACGCAATTACAAGATCATCTTTGGAATCATCATTTGAGATGCCATATTCACCAGGTCATCTGCCAAGACCTTCACCAAGAACTCCCCACGTTCCTAGTGCTCATCTGCAGGAACATACGGTTAACATGCATGCAATGAATCCACCTCCTCCTCATGGCATGCCACCAATGCGAGGGTGGAACACTGACAGCCAAGTGAGTTTCTGAACTTTTTCCCCAGTTTATCCTTGCCATTTCAAGGTGCTTGATAGTTACAGAGGCAATTGGCATTGCTGAATATCTTTGCTCTATGTTGTCTATTTCCCTGTGTGTACCTTGATTCAACTCCAATTTTTTGAGATGTTAATTGTCCTGTCTGTCATAGTTATGTAAAAAGAAGGAAACATTTCCTCCTTACTAGTATTATTTTAGCATATTTACTTAAAATATTTGATTTATATCAAATTAAATTTTTGTTCCTCGAACAAACTGTATTTTTTTTGGTTCCTTGCTTATGTAGGAACGGGAATCTTGTCTAACTGCTCTTTGGCTCCTTGATTTAACTTTCTTGATGTATATCTTTTTTTTTTAAGAGGAAAACTTTGTAATTTTATATTATTGAGATGAAAAACAAAGTTACATCCTGCATGTCCCAAGGCACTTGAAAAAAATATTGCTGGACACTGACCAGTCCATATGTTCTGCCTATTGAATGTAAACCTATCTCAAAAAAGTTCATATTAAAAACTTGCTTAAGCCTTACAGCATTTGACAAAAATATGAGAGGTGAGTCTATCCTGAATACATCAACATATCACAAAAGAAAATGTCACTTATTTTCAGAGATAATGTAAACATAAAAACAAAAATAAACAACATCTGGATCAAATATGGAGCCTGTAGGCTACCGGCAACACTCAATGATTTGTAGGGGGGTGACTCCCTCCTCTGAGTTCCTCCACCTGTAACGATCCTATTTGACCTGAAAAATCAGCTTTGTATAGATCATCAGCTTCAGAGTTGTGTTGGCAATAGATACATTTGAAGCTTAAAAG
Organism: Picea mariana; assembly: GCA_032191745.1. Lineage (NCBI taxonomy): Eukaryota > Viridiplantae > Streptophyta > Pinopsida > Pinales > Pinaceae > Picea > Picea mariana. The sequence goes on from JASDQU010260938.1 coordinate 11,883, forward strand.
CGTGCATTGCTCAGCAGCAGTGAGTATCTGATCCAACAAGGGCCTAAGAATGAGGCTTTGAAGCATGAAAGTCTCTTGGACACATTTAATAAACAACCTGGATTCACCCATGACCTGCTACTTGTCCAGATTTTTTTCCAATTCCTATTTCAGAAGGTTTAAAACTGCGTGCATCTCAACCCAATTATTAGTTCTATGGTTTAAGACAACTTGAAAGAAAAATAATTCCCATCAGGTGAATACAAAACCTCTCCAGCACCACATAGACCTGGGTTTCCTTGATTGGCACCATCAAAATAACCCCATACATAGGACTTGTCTACCTCTGGTGGATTGGAAATTCTGGGGTCTGTTGACCACCTATTTCGACTAGGGGTCAACGTCATATATCATGAAGCTATGTACCGGATGGTGCAACTTTTTTTGAAGACTTATGGCCCAACAGGGCAATTTTGCCCCCAACACGTCTTTCTATGTAATCGGAATGTCCGCTCCCCTGCGTGGGATAATAATGTAATAGGTCAGCATGAGTCATATTTTAGTTAGTTGCCTAGGACTTTATAATTAGGGAAGTCATTTTATCGAGTGTTTTTTATCCTCAGGTAATTTTTAATTACCCTTGAGTTTTTCACTCACAATAATCCTCCAAAGTGGTGAAAGGCGTTCTAATGATCGAGCCCAAGGGGTGACTAAGGTCTAAGAATGTTGTAAATGACCATGCTAGACATTTCCTAGAGTTTTGCGGAATTCCGTTAAGTTTTGATTATTTTTTTTAATTTATTAAAATTCTCCATTTAATGGGAATTTTAATTATTTTTGAGATGAAATGTAAAAATTTGGTCCTTGGGGATTTTGATAGGGGTGCGAGTACTCAAAACAAATGGCAGACAACCCCCTACACCCTTGGACCAAGTTTCAACTCAATTGGACAAATTTTGCTAGGTCTTTGTCCACGAGCAGTCAAAGTCAGCCTAGAGTCAGCATTTAATTGCTTTTAATTGGCTAAGGTAAAAAGCCAAAAAATTGTAAAGCATGAAAAAAACATGAGAGAGAGTGGGAAAGGTTTCCTAACCTTTTTCCTAAGTTGGAAAAACATTTTTCAACTTAAAGAACCCCCCCCACCCAATGCTTAGCCACAACTTAAAGTGAGGACTCCCTAGAGGAAGTGTGCCCCCCTTATTCTTCAACTTGGCCAAAATATAAAATTAAACCTGTTATCGCATAGTTTGTAGTTAGGATAAAAGGCTTGAGTCTTGTAGGTCAAACTGGCGTAACAGGAACCTATCCCACCTAATGTCACCACGATGGGATGGTTCTTTCTCTTTAGGGAGGTGAGGCCCAGGGGAGACGTCCCCGGTGACCTGGGGTTTTGAGGAGGCAAGAGGATAATAAGACACGGATAGATTTCCCCCTCACAAGTCACCACCAAATAGATAGTCCGGCCAAAGGCCGATTAAAAGTAAACCCCCAAAGATATACCTGCTTGGAACAATGAAACAACAAACTGATATATGCAAGTTATATTTCAATGGGGTTAGTACTTCATATAATAGATGACTATCTGAATAACATATAAGCAATTGGCAATGAATGTTGACAAAGTCAATGTTTATCTATAGCAAGGAAAATTATAACACTTCACCAATAAATATTGAAACAATATGGCATTCAATGTAACTAATCAATACTTCATTCAATAAATGCCTTAACCAAGGCTGCGGGGGAGCACCCCACCCCTCGAAACCACTCCCGAATCGCGCTCCCAAGGGGAGCGTTTTTAGGGAGCGCGCTCCCTCATCAAAAACAACGCTCCCTGGTTTTTGAGGGAGCACTCAGGGAGCGTCCAGGGAGCGAACGCTCCCTGAGGAGGGAGACGAGAAGTGTAAATGCTCTGTGTTGAGTGAAGTGATCATCTTGGTTGTGGTCTCTAGCTGTTGCTGTAGGACACATAAGTCAGCCGTTGAAGCCGAAGAAAGGCGAGGAGTGCTGCAAAGTCCTTTTCCCATAAGTAAGTCTGATCTTTCCGCTCAATACATTTACTTGCCTGCAATATTTTAAGTATACTGTCAGAAGTTGCAGTAGTTGACAATGGCTTCACAGACCAACAAATCTTCTTATGATTTATCAGTTGATGTTAAATATAAGCCTTCAAAGTGGTATAAACATTTTCTAAGTCGGTCTTCTCCGTCTAAATCTCTCTATAATACTAGATTAGTCGCTCAAGAATATGAGCCTGATATAAACTGGCGGATGCCAGAAATCGAACCCTCTAAAATCTATGACTTACCGATGTTTAAGTTTCGTGCATCCACTCTTGTTAGATATTGCTCTCATAATGTGCCTCTCTCTCTCGGTCAAACCGTCTATCAAATCCCACTCATCCAACAAGAAGATATAGATTGGGGTTTACAACATGGATATCAATATGTCCATCTTGGACTCATACAGTTTGGAATTAATCCGTTAGTCAGACCTGGTTTAGATACATCTGTACTAAACTGCATAATCGACTTTCGGCATAATACTTTCTCTGATGCATTAATATCTGGATTCCAAGCTCCTTTGCACAATGGCCCAGTCTGGTCGTCAGCCTTACCAAGATTTCAAGTTTCTCTGACCGACCCTTACATCTCTACTTTATTTCAAGCTTATGTACAGTGTTCTGGTTTCAATATGGCTGAAGCTTCTAATATTGCCCAACTCCATACAACTACCTGTCTTCGCTTTGTTTCCACAACAATGCCAGCGCTAAATCCAAACTTACTTCAACGCGCTACCTCCGAAAGCGTGGTGGTTGGACCAGGCAATGTTTCTCCTCTTACATTAGGTTTTGCAAAACTTTCTGCTGTTGAAGAATGGTATGCAGAATACGAACCTATTTCCTCCAGAATATCGCCTCCCATGGCCCAAGAATTAAAAATTGAACAGAATTCATCTGGAAGAAATGTTTTAAGGATAGGAAGATCACAGAGTACTAGAAGTCAAGATTTAGAAAGACAATTGTCTTCTCTATCAGCCAGTAGCTTCGATTCTAATCAAAGACGATCTTCCTTCTCTGCCAGATCTCCATCTTCTTCCTCTTTCTCTAAATCCCCTGTATATAAACCAGTTCTAAATAAATCTGCTTTAGATGATCATTTGTTGTTACATCAGAAAGGTTATGAGAATTGTTATTTCTGTCAAAAGCAAATTCCAGCACAAAAACAATCTCTCAAACTTTCTGAAAATCCAAGAATATCTCATATTCCTTCTGCTCCAAAGAATTTCCGGACATTTCAATCCAAAACAGAACATACTGGCCAACATGCCAACTGTCCTGAATGTCTTGATCTAGCAATCCCTCAGATCAAAATGATAAATACCCCTTTACCTAGAAGTGATAGGGATAAGAGTGCTACACTTCCCCAAAGGAATCTTGGACCAGGAAATCATACTCCAACGTTCAAGAACAATCTTGTAGCTGACCTAGATTTCATCCAGTATAGGAAAGCTGAAGCAGAAAAATCTCAGGATATAGTGAGATTGCAAAATTATGCAAACTATCAGTGAGTCTGTCTTGCCTAGAATATTGATGACATAGCACAAGATGTACTACAGACAAAGATTCATATGAATGGTTTGCATTCAGAGATAGATTCTTTGGAAAATAATCAAGAACATCTGAAGTACCAACTTGTACAGATTCTTGAAAAATTAGATACAATCCAGACTGCTGTTTAGAGTCTGAAAGATTCTTTTGAACAGGAGAAAGAAACTCCTTCTCC
>JASDQU010260942.1:598-15525 GCA_032191745.1 Picea mariana
TATCATTGTAATTTAAAATATTTTTTATATTTTTTTAATATATATTTTGTGACTTGCAAATTTGGGAGAAACTTCTACTCATCTTAGATACTCATATCCATGTTCCCACGTTCCGAAAACTCATGCAACATAGGTTTAAATGGATCTCTTTTTGAGCAAATTATGTATATGGTTAGTCGAGTCTCTAAAATGTTTGGACGCAATGCCTATGATGGTGAGGGTTCTGGTTTCCGTTTTGGCAGTCCCTCACCGGACTCCTACCTTGTCGCCAGTTTGGTTGTTATTTCTGGATCTATGGACTTGTTGATCTATCTGGTGTGGAGTATGGTTTCCTTTTTGGCAGAACCACATTGTTTGGTGTGGAGTCTGGTTTCTTTTTTGGCAGAACCACATTAGCTTGGGTGTACTTTACTGTTCATATATAGAAATATAATGACTTTGTTTTTAGTTTTAAAAAAAAACATCATTGATTGCCTGACTAACATTCATCACACACAATCAACTTACCTTACCTAACTTACTTTTCCCTTAACTCAACTCTAATTAGTCAAGCAACCAATATAGGGGGGCGTAGGCTTGTCTCTAGCTTGTTATAAAATCCCTTGAGGTTGTTAGAGAACCCTCCCTTGTGTTGGATCTTTGTCCTCCACTAAAATGAGGGAAACACTTGCTTAGGTGACAATGGCAATTACTTCCATATGTTACACTGGTCAAACATCTTGTGAAGACTTTACACAAGTGTTAGATTTTGTGATAACAACACATATTCTCAAAGTAAAATTTGCCAAAAAAAAAAAAATCTATTTTCAACTCTACATAGATGATGGGATCATGTATTAATTAAATGAGATGACAAAGATCTTTATTTTAATTCTTAAAACAATGAGTTGAAAAAATAAACTTTATTACATTTATATATAAATTGAAACTAAGTTGTGTACAACTAGATGAAATGGCTTGGGAATCCTTGTTGGCCCTTGAGTAACCATGTCAATGGCAAGATCTCCATTGCCCAAAAACTAGTGTGTAGAAAAGCATTTAAAGAAAGAACCCACAGTTAGTCAATTTATGAGTAATAAGGCATCTAAGTCGAGTTATACATTAAAATTTGAAAACATCTCTAGCTAAAAGCCCAAACGACAGAGCAACAAGGCATCTAAGCCAAGTGCATACAATAAAATCTGAAAACATCTCTAGCTAGAAGCTCAAACGACATGTTAATTATAAGCCATTTAAGAGAAGCATGACATACCAACTTGTGAATACTAAGGCAGTGGGGCATTGAAGTCAAAGAAATGTAATTGAATCTGACTAAGTCAAGGAAATGTAATTGAATCTGAGAAGTAAATGGCTAGATGTGGTTAAATATTTTSTATTTTACCTTGACAGTACATTATAAYATTTTTAGTATMTAATCTTTAATTGCAAATATTAAGATCAATTAAACTTGGAGGATTAATTTCTTAGTTCAAATCTTGATACCTCCATACTTAAATAATCCTAGGTTAAGATATACTTATGTTAGTTCATTTATTTATTATTATTATCATTCTACATTATGACAATTAATGTTTGTACTCTTTTTATCTTTCATTTTTTCCATCATGAATCGCATTTTCTTTTATATAGTTTACACATGGATGTAAACATCCCATTCCCTGCACCATAGGGTGCACCTTGTTTCTCTCAATGCAATTATGAATATTAAAAACTAAACTCATTATATTGCATTAGAAGAGTATGTYTTGCAACAGTAGATGTAAGAGGGAACCAAGTGCTTATGTTATATTGTTTGTGGATGTACAGGGGTCAAGAGATGTTATGCTGTGTTTGTGTAAGAAGWGATGGAGATGGAAACAAATTTTTAAATTCTGTTTCTTGCTTATTTAAACTTTTTATAAAAAGGTAAACTCATCTTGAACCTGTCAAGCTTAGGCCAAATTAAATCATACCCTTAAAGGTCAAGCTTAGGCCAAATTAAATCATACCCTTAAAAGGTATAAATAAGTCCTTCAATATTGATCACTGGCCACAACCTTCAACATAAGGAATTTTTGGGAGCAGGAAATGGATTCATGAAGGTTCAGAGAAATTATATTTGCAGTGAAGGCACATGGTATTTGGCACTTCTTTCACAAGTGTATAATACATCAAAGATTGTTGACATAAAATAGTATGACATTCTTACTGTTAAAAAATGGTGTTTGTGTGGTTAGAAAAAGGAAGGGGAAATGCAAAGCTTGTGCGGTGCAGAATTTAAGATCTCATCAACTTGCCATGAAAATGAATGGATAGAAGCTACATTATCAGTAGAAATTTTGAAAACACAGAAGTGCTTGCAAGCATATCATAAAAACCACCAGAATTAACATTGACATTAATAGTGGAAGAAGACACTTTCAGCACAGCACTTTGAACAAATCTCTCCAAGCGAGATGTCAGTCCAGTCTTCTTAAGATTTAATAACTTACTAGGAAAAATTAGCCCCGCAGTCCACAAGATTCGATCTGTTTTACAAGGAATTGCATGGTTGAAAATGATATAATGTTACTCATAAGTTTCCATAAATTAAATCCAATCATTTGAAGTTTGAACATAGCAAACACATAACAGTACCAACGATGAGCAAAATACCCACAAATTTCAGATTAAAACAAAAGTGTGGCACCCTAATAACTTGATAGAAGGAACTGCTATTGGCAATACACAGATTAGAATAAAATTTCAACTTTCAAATGATCATTGTATTACGTATGCATCATAGAATGAGAAAACAAAAGCCTGAGAGAAGTAGCTTGGCCGTGAAGCAGAGGAAATGAAAATAGAGGTCTCTCAGGGTCTTGAAAATGAAAGATCAGAAGACTTCCCAGATTGACTCATTCCTTATTCAACATAGAGAAAAATATCCATCTCATCTCTGAATTGCTAGACAAATCTGTGCTACTTTTGAAAGAAAATGCGAGCTAAAATCAATCCATTCATGCTTTTCAGGGTCTTGAAAATGAAAGATCAGAAGACTTCCCAGATTGATTCATTCCTTATTCAACATAGAAAAATATCCATCTCATCTCTGAATTGCTAGACAAATCTGTGCTACTTTTTAAAGAAAATGCGACTAGTGCTAAAATCAATCCAATCATGCCACAAACAACAGCATGCTAAAGATCATTATTAATCTCATCACTGAATTGCTAGACAAATCTGTGCTACTTTTTAAAGAAAATGCGACTAGTGCTAAAATCAATCCATTCATGCCACAAACAACAGCATGCTAAAGATCATTATTAATGCATTCATCAAGTTAAATCATTGTACTTCCCAAGCCTTGCATATAAAGGAGTCCTGGTCCTTAAGTCCAGTTCACAAAACTACATGTTTTAGGGCTTTTCATATATATTAGGGATCCTAAGATCATATATGATCCTAGACTCGTTATAATAAAATCCTTGAAAGTTGTCAACTGACAACCAACATTTGCTCTCTTCTCGAGCTTATTAAATGACCATATCTACACTGGCAGATCATTCTTGCTGGTGCTTTGACATATTTAGAAGCTGCCTTAAATACTGGAATCTGAAGAAGGTCCCTCAGAAGTAGGTCTCAAGAAACTTCCGTTATAGTCCTGACTCCTAACATGAGAAAATGCCTGATCCGTTTCCAAAATCCTGTAACACAGCCGGTAGTTTTAACTTACAGTATACGACAAGATTCTTAAAGCAGTTGAACTGAAGCCAAAACAAAAATATTTCATCTATTTATTTACGAGGCACCAGCCCTATAGGGGGCACCTGGGCATCCTCCTTGGGTTAAGGGATGTCCCATAGGCATCCCTGGGACAGCCTTTTTGGACAGGGGAAGGGTTGGGAATACCCCCAAGCCATCCCCTGCACTTCAAGGATGGGAGGAAACGTACTCAGTGTGTCCCCCTTGTCCCTGGAACACAAGGGATGAATCCCAGATGCCTGGGGACACATCCCCTGCGAAACCCTAATCTTAACAAATGCACACGAACCCTCAATTTCATTAAAACTGTAAAAATAATTTCAATAAAATGAGAAAAATAAAAACAATCTAAGATCTACTGATAAAATCTACTCACCTTCTAACCAGTGTTCTGCATACCAGCTGCTATGCCCTTCATGGTTAGAATCAATGTATCCTCCAGACCTGGTGCATACTCACTCGTTGGATTCAGTTTGACCAATTCAGCTGCCGGTTTGGTTGAACTTTCCTTCGACAAATGAGGCCTAAGATTAACATGATAGTTGGGGTCTCTAATTCTTTTCAAAGTATAAGCCTGACAAACATTCAGAGTTGTAATGTATGAGTCACGAAGTCTGAGTCGCTGTTTCAAGTATGGATCACCTTCAAGTAGATCTTTATGTCCAGCAACCTGTATCAGCCAATTTTTGAACCACTTAGCATGCCATTAAAAAAACAGATAATTTATGACCAGTTTAATTTTCTAGTAAACTAAGTGTATACCATTAGTCCACAAAAAGAAAGCCCACTGTTTTTACCTGCAGTAGCAAATCTTTGGTTTCACCATAGTTAGCTCTCAATTTTTCACCAATGGCCCACAGATCATCAGATACCAGTAGTTTGTCATACAAAGCAGCTATCCCTGGATCACCCTTTGCAAAAACCATTTCAATTAGATCAATTGTAACCCGAAAGAATGGCCATTCATTGTACATATGCTGCAGCATATGGAGATTTCTTATATCCTTCGCCATAACATGCTTGAATGCTGCACCAAATCCAAGCCAAACAGGAAGATGAAATCGAGTTTGTGTCCAAGCAAATATCCATGGGATGGCACGGAGTGACTCAATGCCCCCACTTGGCTTCCTTTTTGAGGGGCGACTCCCGATGTTCATTCGACCATACTCCAATTCTGGTGTTGCCTGGCACATTTCAAGAAAACAAAATACAGAACTAAAAACATGAATAAGGAGAGGATGTTTTGTTTCTTGAATAAGTTTTGGAAAAAAAGGAGAAAAGAAAAAAAAACACATGTGCCACTTACAGAACGGAAATATTCAACGAATCTTGGGTCCTGGAAAACAATTGACCTGTACTCCTTCGTAGCAACAACAGCCATTTCATCCATCAGTTCACGCCACTCAGGCTTTGGTGCAACTGGAGGCCGCATTCCATGCTCAAGAGTGGCAGCAGTAAATCGTTGGAGAGTTCTGAAACACAAATGTTCCTCACCAAATGACTGTTCTATGACTTCCCCTTGAACAGTGACCCGAAAAGAGCCATGAATTGTGTCTGGAGGTTGTGACAATATGGCCAGATGGGTTGGGCCTCCCCCCCTGCCTACAGTTCCTCCACGACCATGGAACATTGTCAACTTAATACCAAATTCTTTAGCAACTTTTATAAGGTCTTCCTGTGCTTTGTACAAAGCCCAAGCTGCACTCAACCTACCAGCATCCTTTCCAGAATCAGAGTAACCAATCATGACTTCTTGCTTTCCATCAATTCTGTTTCTGTACCAGTTTATTGAAAACAATCTAGCCAAAGCAGCAGGAGCAGCCTCTAGATCTGCAAGCTTCTCAAATAATGGTACAACACGTAATGGTTTTTTCACATGGCATTCCCGTTGTAATAACTCAACCACTAAAACATCTGATGCTGCAGTTGCCATTGAAATAATATAAGCTCCAAAATTGTCAGCAGGAAGCTCAGATATTACATGAAATGTGTCTAGAACATCTCGAACCTCATCTGTCTTTGGGAGGTCCGGCCCAAACAAGGGACGTTTCCCTTGCAGTTCTGACAAGAGCCATGCTTGTCGTTGTTCCTCTGACCACTCTTTGTAGGATCCAATGCCTAAATGCCTTGTAATTGCATCAGCAACATCACTGTGTCTGTCAGATTCCTGTCTAATATCCAGCTTAACAAATGACAAACCAAATGTTGAAACTTGACGCATAAAATCAAGAAGACTGCCATCTGCAATTGGCTGGTCCCCAGTAGAACACAGTGATCGGTAACAAAGTTCAAGTGGCTCCAAAAACTGGAAGCAAAAGCAAGATGGTATCAGCCAAACTAACAATACATGTATGCCAGCAGCAAATATAAAATATGCATCACTTGGGAATCTTCTTTTACCTCGTCAATATTTGTAAAGGTTACTTCCTCTGGTATGTCAGAAATTCCATTAGAAAGTAATTGGCGAGTACGTTCTCGAGTATTGTACAATTTATCTCGTACATCTCCCAATATCACCCTAAAAGGTTCATTTGGAGGAATCTGTTTCCAAAATTCTACACCAAAGTCCAGAGATTCTTAAGCAGTGCCTTGTAAACAAAAAAATTAATGTAAAAGGTAAAAGATTAATGAAACTAAAGCTGGAGTCTGACAGCCTATGTAATGACTATAATAGAATGACTCATTGAAGGTTTTGAAATCTATGCTGTTTTGGTATTTCTAAAATACTAATCTGGATAGGCTGATTCCAATACCTATGTAATGCTTTGCATCTTTCTTTGATGCACTATGGAGTTGTAGGGCTCGTGCTCTCAGCTCATCACTACAACGCCACATGGACAACTGCAAGATATAGATTTCACAGTAAGAAACTAGAATTAATAATAAGACTAAGTGTTCTAACTCAGTAGAAAGAAGGGGCATATGTGGTCAAGCTAAAGATCTAAACAAAAAACGATGAACAAACTGTGAGGGCTTAATTCCACACCTCAAACATAAGATCCTCTATCTGGGAATAATATAAATTTGCTGCCATCATTCTTGCAAGTAAGCATACATCTCTTGTTACTTCTGGAGTTACCCTAGGATTTCCTGTAATAGAGTTTAAAGCATCAGGCATCATTTGCATTTTTATCAGATCCTGAAAAAGCCTATACAACTGTCAAATAGGTAAATTAGGACAAAACAGGCACCAGCCAAAGTTTCTTAAAACAGAAAGCACAGATGATTACACCTAAGATCGTGATTGTCTTCAAAATGTATACTAACCATCTCGATCACCTCCCATCCATGAAGAAAACTGTATAAGAGGTGCATTATACGGCACTCGTTCATTGATCCCAATTGACTTCAGGGCAGTATCAATACGGCGTAAAAACTTAGGGACACCCTTCCAAATTGTTTCATGAAAATAGCTCATTCCTGCTCGCATCTCATCTTGTGGAGTAGGAGGAGTACGCCGAATTTCATCTGTGCGGAAGGCAGCTTGAATCTGAGAGAACAAATGGAAAAATAAAAACAAAAATTACCACCATGTTAAACTGCAAAATAAGATATCTGAAAATTCAATACTGGAATTTCACGTTTAACAGTTACATTGGAATACAGATGATCACTTATCAGATGCAGAAAAATGTATCAAATTATAAATTTTCCGCAGATCTCTATTCTGCACATTTTTCAAACGCCTTGATTGTTATAGATGTGAAATAGATACTATTAATGTGGGAAAGAACAGCAGACATCAGAAGAGCTGGCAGTGACTGTAATAAAAGGCTGCCAGCATCATTTTTAATTAGTACTTCCAAGTTTCACGAGGCACTTCTGCAGAAATCAGGGAATGGAAACAAAGATGGATTCAATAGAAATGCATTATAGAGATGTAAAATGTGTTTTTTCAGCTGAAGACTACTGTATCCCTTATTGAAAATATGATTCGAAGCCTACAGAATTGCAGACCCATTTAGCACAATAAATGTGTGTGAAAATGTAACAAAGATGCACATATCTTCATTGAGATGWTGGTTTCACAAAGATATGAAAAGGAGAATATTTTCACATATCTTCATTGATGTGATGGTTTCACATATGAAGATTATTATTAGTAAAAGAGCACTCAGAAAAAACTCGAATAGCTTGCACACAGTATATAGTTGTACAAAKAAACAATGTATGTGTGCAGTCAAAATAATAGAGTTGATGCAGTTACAACCAGTGAACTTAAGCATCAATGTTAAGACTTTTTTAGAGTAAAAGTTTAATTGAATGAAAACAGTGAATGTGGATCAAAATCATTAAGGAAAATTGCCAAATGAAACTTCAAAAGGAACTCCACTTCCACAAAAAAATATGCTTACACAAGCATCCAACTGATCACTCTTGGTTAAAAGTCAGGGAAATCAGGCCATTTGCTTGGCTCRTTGTATATCAGGGTCTTCCCACAAAAGCTAGGCAGGCTAAGTCAAACTTTGTAGAACTCTGCTTGTGGACTTKGTGGGAAACAGGAGACAGTAAAGCACCTTTTTTGGAGACTGTAAAGTTGCGAGGWCTGTGATGGAAGAGACATRGTGCAGTTCAGATTTCAGCATATGTGGTCCAGACTTTGCATTGAAGAACTGCCATCCTTGGTGATTATAAAATTCTGGTTCAAAACCATTTATTAGATGTCTGGCATTGTGTGAAGATGGTCTGTCTAAATGTGCTTCAGAAACAGATGCAATAACGCATTTTGGGGATCCCAGTTTTGCATAATTTAGGGATATGTTGTTTAAGGAGTTATCGTCCGTGCTTCAGGTCAAGTCTGCTGTTTTCTGCACATGGATCCAGTGTATCATTCTGAATCCATTGTCTTTCTTGTATTTATGAGTTTAGAAAGTTTCTTCTAGTACTTGTTATATTTCTTTATTAGATTATATGTTGGTATTTTCTAAAACCAAAAACATAAAAACCTCCACTGCCATCATTCACAAACAGAGAATTCCTCACAACATGGATCTACGAAGCTATCACAGAAGTGACACTATGGTGAACCTTTGAATCCAAAGTAAATAAGCAATATGTCCTAAACCAAGAAACTTCAAGGAAGGTGTGCAGAGGGGAGAAACACAAAATTCAAAAAAAAAAAAGAGATATAGTAAAAGTTTAAAAACAATCAGAAGCAACAAGCAAAGATGTCAAGAATTCCCCACAGCCAAAAAAAAGTGCCATGCATGCACACAACAATGAAAAGGAATACAACATTGTGAACTTCAACGTTTATTGTCAAGCAAATAGCATTATAATCAATAGAACAAAGACAATATGGCCTGCCACCTGCAACTACCAAAACGAAGTTCAAAGCTTTATGATCAACAGAACATTAAACTAAAATTTGGCTTTACCATGTTTAATAACACTAATAATTTATCATATTAATCTCAACAGATTTGTCAAATTGTGTTGCCATCCATGGTATCAATCTTGGCCATGAGCACCTGCATAGAACCACAACAAAGAAGTGCCCATGTGCATACAAATGCTTGCTATGCATGTGTGAAATACCACAAGAAGATAAAAGAGAGGAAAAGTAAAAACAGGACCATGTCAATTACCATAGAGTAGTGCCCATGTGCATAGAAGTGCTTGTGCTTGCATGTGTAAAATACTGCAAGTGGATGAAAAGAGAGGAAAACTAAAAAGACAGGACCATGTATGAGTTGAGGAAATGAAGGCATACTTTCAGGGCCCAGCCATTTAAAAGGATGTTGATCAACCCTATATCCATTTTATTCTATATTATAGGCATAGTCTAGAGTAGAAAATGTAATGATCAAGTACAATACACGAATAACTGAGATACTATTCATTAGTGGATCATATATTACCTCTCTTAGCAAAGCTTCATCAAGCTCCTGCTTCTCATCAGGGGTAATATCTTTCCCATATAACTGAGACAAGCAATTCCGAATCCTGCAAGAAATAAGCACAAAACTATCTTGTTATTTTTAATAACAACTTTTGTAGAGTCAAAATTCTTCAAATAATTATATTGAAAGATCTCTCAACCAGTTTTAAAACAGCATTGTAAATTATGACACCTTGATAAGAACGCCATCCTAGAGAAAACATTTCAAAGATTCTTTACAATTCTGCATTTCTAAAATCTGCTTATAAATTTTCACAATCTCGATGTAAAATATTGCAGCCAAACACTAGGCATAACTTCTCTGTATGGGAACTGATTCCTGAAAAAGCAGAATCTGAAATCTGCAGTAAATGCCTCTCATTTGACCTCATAAAGTCCTCTCTAACAAGGCTTAACATATGTGAAAGGTAAACGGAAGAAAATCTATGGCTCATAAGAATAATTAATTTCAGATACCTTAAAGAGGATGATGTTGCCAGATTACTATATTAAATCCATAATATAAAAATTTAAATATCATGCTGCAGTAGCTTATTGCACTCAATCATTCAATAGCTTCACCAGCTCCAAATCAAAATCATTCAATAAAAATAAAGAAGAAAAAGTTTCTGAGTTGATATCCACAGTTGATATGTAATAGTGTTATATATACTACAGTCTACAAGGGTTTGAGTAGAAACAAAATTGAAGTACACAACACAATATCTTCATCAACTTTGACAACAAAGAAAAATGGATGTCATTGGAATGTAAAACAAACCTAGCATGCTTCTGCAGCAATGATCTGCGGACTGACTGTGTTGGATGTGCTGTCAACACCAAATCAACAGTCTGATTCTTAAGAGCATCAAACACCTCTGCCGGTGATTTTCCTAACTGGTTTACAAGCCTTTTAAAAGTTTCTTCAATGTCTGATTCAGTAGTTGCATTGCTTTCATCTGCAAAACCGCCCCTCTTTATTTTATTTCGGCGCCGGTAAGCAATCTGAACTTCTTCAGCTAAATTAGCTAAATTAAGCATGTGGGAAAATGAGCTGGCCACAACAATTGAATCCCCAGGATCCAGACTTGTTAATACATTTCCCAACTCTTCCAGCTTGTGAGGATCATTATTTCCCTCATATTCACCAGAACGCTCATAGCATTCTTGAACCTACAAGAAATGGAACCACAGTAAGACCAAGAATCTTGGCAATTACAGGCTGAAATTGTCTTTGGGTAGAAATAAGTATGGCACTTTAATTATTTACAAATTAAAATTAATTCAGCATATGACTTGTGACCTTTATAAGCATGACCACTGATAGTGATTTTAGTGCATTTAATAGAAAGACAGAGCCCATTTTTTGGATCTGGGCTAGGGATAAGCCACTCTGCATTATATCTAGAGAATAGAAACTGCAAAGCCCATAAATACACAAAAGCAGAAAAGTAGTATCCATTCACCTGGCATGATAAGGGGCCTCATACAGACTGTTTCTTAAATTGATAATAATGAGGTATACCATATAGCAGGGAAAATCCGTTGAATATATCCACTTCTAAATTGAATGGTCAGCCCTTTAGGTTTTACAAAGGAACACATGTACGGTAGAACTAGGTCTGCCTCTCCTCTCAACACACACCACCCTCCCCCAAAGAAACAAAGAAAAACGGGATCCAGCTTGAAAAAAGGTGTGGGTAGAGGATGAAACTGTAAAAACCCATTAATCTACCTCTGCCCACCCTGAAAAGAGGGTTGACAGGTTGCCCCTCATTTGGAACCTACCAAAGTTTTAATTTTTTCAAGTTTCCAATGCCAGAAGACAAAAAAGCATCTTGTTTGAGCAAAAATATATCACATGTTTGCAACAAGATAGGAGAGACATGCATACCATCTCCCTGATATCTTCTCCATGTAAGTCCTGCAGGATGTCAAGGAAGCGATCCAGTAGAAGGGCATCGTACTCAATCAACTTGTCATCCTCCGAAACTTTTCCAGGAACCAAGAGCCTCATCTGGGCATCAATGGATGCCATCTTCTCCAAGTTGTTGCGCGCCATCTCTGCAACAGACTTCTCCTAAATCCAAGTTCCCCCTCGCCAAAATCTCAAAATTCTGATCTTTCCTCTGCAACAATAAAAATTCAACAACACGATTTCTTCAAAGTTTCAATGATCTCGGGCTCGGAAGTTATTTCAAGATCCAGGTTGAGATGCTCAAAGCCATGTTTCTGCAAAGCAAGAGGGATGTCAATGGGGTATCAAAGGCTGACGAGGGTCAGTGGAGTCCCAAACATCAGTAAAAACCAGAGCCCACAACGAATCAGAGGCCAACAATCCACCTTAACTCTGACACAAAGGATGTAAACAAGAAACTAACCACCATATTAATTTCCAAAACACAAAGAGCCCAATTGATGAATTTAAAATAAATAACTAAAAAACTAGAATCCCTCCGCTTCACAGATTTACGGAAGTTTATTAGGAATCGAAGCCAAAAATGGATCTTAGCTAAACATATTCCACATACTCTTTAGTAGAGGACAGAAGAACATGGCACTTTAAACTGTCTCACCTATTGTTAGGACAAGCAAACAACAGCCCCTCACGTATGACTATGCACTGCAGAGGCTTAGCGAAGACTTGAGGAGTGTGGTGAGACATATATGCAGTATATAAAGGCAAAAGGAGGAATCTCCGGGGCATAATACTCTCTAACTAGGGAGACCTATTGCCCGGGATTAAAGAAAGCAAACAAAAACAAATTGTTTTTTGCATTTAGTGATGTAAACTAGTTTTTTAAGTTGTTGATCGGGCTAGATGAAATAATGAACATATGCAATAATTGAAATCGATGGACGTTAAGAGCGGTTGTTATTGTTCTTAAGGTCGACTAATTAGAGTAGAACCAATGTATTAATACTTTGTAATTAGAGTATGAATTTCTCAATTCTATAATAGAGTCATCCACGTGTATGGTTAGTTGTAACTAAGGTCAGTTGTCGGTGATGGTTAGTTGGATGATGGTTTAATAATAATTAATAAGAATTTATTACCATAATTCAAATTGATTTTTTTTAAGTTTCCATTAAAAGAAATTGAAAGAGTTTAAGAATGTTTCTCTTTGTGAATGGTTTTGGTAAATTCGGACTTCTAAATATATTTTATAAAGTTTAATTTTAGAAATTTAAAAAAACAAAATATAATTTTTTTTAAAATGTGTATTTTTAAATGTAAATTTTTACTTTAAAAATAATATATTAACTTTATTTTTATTTAAAAATGTTGGAATGAATAAGTATAGATTATTTTTAACCAAATTAGTTATGAGACTTTGTTTGTGGGACAAGGGATTCCTCTTCATCTTATGTCTCTCGATTTGAACTTGTGACTTTTAGGAAGAAACACATGTTCTTAATCATTATGCCCACTTAAGATGTTATTAATTTAAGATAGGATAAATCGAAACAAAACAAATTCAAACCAATATATATTTTTTAATATACTCAAATATTTCATATATATATAATATTTCATTTTTTTAATATATATAATTATATTAATTATATATTATTATTATTATTATTATTATTTATGGTACATGGACATCTCCCCCATACATGCAAAGTTATTAATTAATAAAATAGAGAGTCTCTCCATGACCTTTGTGTCAAGGGATGGTTAATATCTAATGGTAGTATAATAAATGTAGAGTCAACATTTTTTCAAAGTATTTAAGAGAAATATGGACTTGGGTGTGAATAGATTAATTGGAAAATAGAATTTAAAAAATAAAAGATTTGATAAACATGTAGAAGAAAAGAGGAATATTAATGTAAAATGAAATTCCAACACAAAATAATTGGTACTATAGTGAAATTGAAATAACATCACTTGGAGAGAGGGACATCCTATGGATTAAGGAAATCACTGAACACTTGTTTACACATTGTTTATACGAAATTTTGCCAATTGTAAAGTATATTTTGTAAGAGATTCAAAATTTTGTTTGAAGTTAGATTGTTCTATGTTTATTGAAAGAAAAAAAACGAGCAGAGACGAGCTAGGGTTTTATGTTTGCAACACACTGCAGCCTCTAAATTCCTTGATCAACACTTCTTCGGCAACGAGAGATCTCCCTCGTTGCTTGGGTAACTGAAAGCCCTCCCATGGTCGATGCGGACGGGGTGTGAAGCCCCTCATGCAATAATATAGTCGCTAACGAACTGTCATGAGCAAAGAACTTGAGGCCACCATTTGAGTCGCCACCCCATCTTCGGGAACAGATTCTTCAGGATGAGCAGCAGTTTGGTAAAGCAATGGAAGTTGAGGCGGACACCTCCCATCCAAAAGTGACTCGTATGTGGGAGCTAGGGAAATGCATCCCATAGACCACCACTGCACCAAGGTACATTATTAACTCAACCGAGTGGGGGGAAACACTCAGTTCATGAAGGAACATTCTTTAATAGGGAAATTTTTGGGACTCTGGTCCTCCGAATGTGATTTATTCAAAGGGATCAAAACTTGGTGGAACCCTAAAGGCCATTATGACCTCTAGTTGGGCTCAAAGGGATTCTTCACAATCATCTTTTTTAATCTAGAAGACAAAGATCGGGTCTTCGAAAACGTCCCATACTTATTCAACTTTGCAGGGTTATACCTAAGATTCTGGATGGATCACTTCATCCCATAAAGAGAAGATTTCTCCTTTGCACTAGTCTGGATCCGCCTCTAGTCCCTTCTGCAAGAATTCTGGTTGGAAGAAATCTTGACAGGCAAATGAAACACCCTTAGAGTTTATGTTAAATATTCACAAGCGGCAAGACAAAGAAGGTATACCTCATATGCTCGCATTTGTGTTTATATGAACATCTCCAAGGCTTTGCCAGGTTCCTTAACCCTTGAATACTAAGATGAGGAATGGACACAGACCATAGACTATGAGCATATTATTTTTTTTGTTGGAAGTGTCATGAACACGACCATCTCTTCAGGGATTTCCCTTTAAATCTTCCCCCGTGCACATCCGAGGAAGCGTAGGGAAAGCAAAACGATGGCTTTACCCAAGTGCAAGGATGAAAGAAACCAAATCCAAGAAATAATAGCTCGGGACAAAGCCATCTTTTAAGAAGCCCTCCACTAGCAACTCTTTTGAGATTCTAAGTAAACTGCCAGACTCCTAGGAGGTGGAAAATCCGCATCAGCATGAAAACAAAGGAAACACAAAAATCAAGGCCAAGCATATTACAGAGCCAGTCCTGGAACAGATCATATTGTCAAAATCTCTTGCTCAAATGGCAGTGGACCAGCTTATGGGAG